>VZRV01001413.1:1246322-1265219 GCA_013398115.1 Falcunculus frontatus
GCACCGGCCCCGGGGCGGGTCGCGGGCAGAGCCCGGCCGCAGGTGGGGTGGGGCGGCCCGGGCCGGGCGGTGCCGGGGGAGGTGCGGGTGCGTGGCCGCGCTCCCCGCCGTGCCCGAAGCACGCCACGTTTTGCGGGCTCTCGCCGCTTTGTCCCTCTCCTCTCCGGCCCTCTCCGCGTTGGGCGTTTTTTTGGTGTTTGCCCGGTCCGCGGAGCGGCCGAGGGATCTCTCCCCTTTGGCAACTCCGAGTAGTATCCCAGAGAAAGTTTGTTTCTTGCGCAGCACCTGTTGGTGATGGGTTTGGTGGCCCCTTTGTTCGCCTCCGGAGCGCGGTCCCGCGGGCGGCTCCGGCGCCCCCAGCCCGCCCCGGGCACCGTCCCTCTAGGAGCTCTCCGCCGATCGCAGGAGGCAGCTTGCTCGCAACAGGCAGCAGAAAACATCTACGACAGAATAAAGATAAATCCAGCAGCTCGTCCCAGGAAGCGTCGAAAGAGATGCTTACAAATAATCCGATGAGAGAGATGCTTCAAAACCATCAGTACTGATGTAACATGAAGCCATTTCCCCCCGTTTATACAAAGTTCACACCACAAGAAACAATCCATACACTTTACAAACAAATTGATCATGCTGTAGCATGCTTCCTTGGAAGAGAAATGCTTGTTATCATCTTCCTGCGAGGAAGGGAATGATTTTTGTTTTATGTCCTAAATGTGTGCAGCTTGAGCATTACCAAGCTAAGATTTCACTTCATCCTGAGCTGCAGGAAAATGTGTTGATTAGAAGGAGGATGATCCCTGGTTTTTCAAATATTAATATCCTGTCTTCCCTTTCTCCTTTAAGCAAATCTGGGACTATTAAGTTAATTTTTTGTCTACTTCTAGGACACTTTTAATTTCCCAAGTGACTACAACTTTGTGTCAAAGCGGCAACTGAGTAGCAAATTTCTGAAACAGATGAAACGGGCATATGATACAGTGATTTATTCTTTTAAAAACAGCAGCACATTCAAGCATTGAAAGGAAAAAAGGGGAATTTTCCTCTGTTGAATATCTGTGGGAGCTGAAAATAAAGTCAGCAGAAACTCCTTGGGAAGTACCAACTCTGTTTAGCTGGGTATTTCCAGAGGCACAATAACATGACCTTAGCAGAGACCTAACGTGTTATTTGTATTCTTCTGGTTTACTGCTTGGGTAAATGAAACAGGTTAAACTTCCAAGGCAAGAGAACAGTTAATTCAAATAGTTGGTTTGTCACAGCCATTATCAATTAAACAAAATACCTCCAAGCTCTTTCCCTCACTTTAAGTCTGCACTTGGACATTAGGGGAATTCCCCACACTTGGAAGGTTACAATGTCCCCTCACCCAGCAAGGAGTGGATTTAGAAACAGACCATTGCTTCCATCAGCTGAAGGCATGACCTATGGAAGAGCAAGGCGGCTCCTGAAGATACAGAACGTGAGAGAGCAGCCCAGGGAAGCCCATGGTCCCAGCCTGTCCTTTCAGGCTGACAGCCTGAAAATAATAGGAAAACCACCCTTACTTACAGCTACCAGCCTAAGGCTGCACCACAGACCAGATAAATGGAGAAAGAATGACATTTCTATACCTTAGTACTGAACCCCTGGGCCTTACTGCTCACAGTAACACAGCTCATATCATCAGCACCAGCACAGCCTGAGGTGTACTGTCTGTGCATAGTTCAAGGTCACTGCTTTGGGAATGGGCACAGCTAGCTACTGGACACAGAGTTGCAGGACTGGCAGCACATTTTACTTTGGTGTAACATATACAAAAGCCTGGATACAGTTTACTTTCAGTGCTCTCTCAGTGTACAGAATGGGAAAAATTAAAGCTATGTAAACATCTTCATTTTTCTAGATTAAATAGCATGGAAAACTCTTGATTCAACTACAAGACTGTTGAGAAAAAAAAGAAAAGAAACAAAACAGATAGGAGCCTTGTCTTAACCTGGTATAGGAACTGTATTTAGCTATCCACTGAGATTACTTGTGCTGTTCGAAAGAACCACATTTGTGGCAACTTCATTTAAGATGCAAGACAAATTACTCCTGTTAGAGACACAGGTTACCTGAGAGCTTCATTCTACAATTTTCTTTGTTGTGCCACCCTGAGCAGCCCATCATTCCTCCTCAGGATCGTCCAAAGAAAAGCCATGAAGGAAAGAACGGAGTGTTTAAAAGGTTCATTTTAAAGCATAGACTAGTTCCATGGTCCAAGCTGGCCAATTGTCCCCATAGTAAGCTAGATCAGCAGTCCTGAAGGAGATGGACATCAGGCACTGAGAGATGACTGAGGACCTTTCATGGTATTCCCAACACAGTGTCTATTCACTCATCCAGGCTGCACCCTCTTTTTTGTCTTTTTCACTTTAGCCTCATCAGATGCATCTAAATCATGTCTATTACATACCTATTAGGCTGACTGGAGCTATGCAGTTTTCTTCAATGCATTTAAAAAACCACTATTATGAATTTTTTTTTTTTTGCATTAGAGATAGTACAAAAAGTTTCACCTTTTCTTCATAGGCAATTTAAGGCTTCTTTCTTATATGTGGAATTAGGTTGACAAAAGTAATGGGAATCTGCTATCAGAGAGTTTTATTCCTGAATTTTCATTTGTCAAAATGAAAAATTCATTTTCCACTATTGCAGAGCCAAGGTGAAAGTTTTAAAAAGCTCTGACAACTTATCATTCCATGAAGTCATAGAATAAGGGAACTTCCACTGCAGCTGTTGTACAGTGTCCTGTTTTGTGTCCTTAGAACTTAATTTCAAAGTTTCCCAATTTCAAAAGTTCCTTAATTTCGAAAAGCCTGAATCTAAACAACACCAACCCCACCATCAAAAAATGTCAACCTATAAGCTTCCTCACAAAAGATACCAGAACTGAAGACAAATCTTCCTAAGTTCTTGATTGTTAATGATTATACTGACAGTCAAGAGGACTAAAGTAAAATGCATTGATAGAGGTGTATATTCCAGACTGAAATACTTCAGGATCTTACCGATAAGAACATCTTATTGAAATCTACAAAAACATTGAGAAAACAATTGCTTGAACCTTCATAAAAAATGTTCCTCTTCCTTTAGAGCTTTCCCAGAGATTCAACCTCATGCTAATGCAACAGAAAGGAAAAGGCCTTTCCCATCCCTGGGCCATACCTATTGGACCCTAGAGGGTTTGTTGGTTTGTTTGTTGGGGGTTTTTTTGCACAGGTAATTTTGAAGCACAGGAAATATTCAGCAGTTCAAGTTTATGAGTTCACACCAATGAAATCTGTCTCCCTTGCTAGTAAAACTTTCCTACAACAAATAAACTGGCTTCATGCACATAATCCATGCAAAGAGTTAAACAAACTACAAAGGACTTCACAAATTATCATTTCTTATCAGCCTAAACTGAGACTAAATCACCACCACTGAGGACTTGGGTAGTTTATGAACTTGTCCTGTAGCTCAAAAATAAAATGTAGTCTGTACAAAGTCACTTTGCTTTCATGTGAACAAACATACCAGCTAAAACAGTCACACATTGATCAGACTGACTTACAGGCAGCTAAAAGTACAGGCACTTTTTTTTTTCTTACCAATGCAAAGACACACCATAGCTTGCAAAACCTCATTAATGAATTTATAGCAGAGACAGAACTCATATTGGTGTCACTTAATTAGCACAAAACAAAAATATTTTTCCACATCAATAGTCATGATTATATTTATAAAAAACTTACATAACTACCATTTTGCAACAAACATTATATAAGGCGGGGTCTTTTTTATTTACAGTAATAAAAAATTCAGTGTTTATTATCACAAGCAATTGAAACTTATAGCTGCCTCTACAAAACAGAAACTGTAGGTGCAATCTGTAAGAGATGCTTCCACACCAACTTCTATATAAATCAGAAAAAAACCCCCAAACCTCTCACAAGAGAAAATCATCTTCTCTTGGCATCAGAAATAATGTTGGCTTTTTTATTGACTCTGAGTCAGATCTCTCAAAAGGCTCTTAGCTAAATATATCACTATTTTCATTAAATATGATTTTAACAATAGCTTAAGGATAATTGCTGAATTACTAGTAGTCTGCCGATTTAGATGTTGAATCCAAATCTTAAAGTCATAAGAATTCCACTAAACCAATGAGCAGATAAAAATGGTGCTTATTGTTGGCAACAAATTGTTAATTGAGAGGGTAGTTAAAAACAGATCTCAGATAATGGTTTTTCAATAAATATAGATATAGATAGGTGTTATATAGATAGGTGCTATAGCCTATCAAATGGCACTTCTTTGACACCACACATAATTTCATTTCCTATAAATCATACAATTGAATCAAGGTGATCTCTTTTTTTTTTTTTGGTGCAAATTAAGTTGGATCTGGACCTATATGTACCTGTCTTCTTGTTGTGACTGAATTTGCTTTTATGAAAACCATTCTGTTGCAATGGAAAAATTACTTTAGGTTTGAGGGGGGGGAGGGAGAGAGTGATGGTAAAGTACGGTTTATTATTAATCTTCTACTAAAGGCTAAATGTATTTCTTCCACTCCAGAGGCATAACTTTCAATTCTTGATAATAATCTCAATAACAGAGTAAATATCTTATTTTTCTAATCAGATTAAAAAAGAAAAAATAAGATTTACCAAACTAGAGCTTTTGTTAGTGCTACCCATTTACTTTCCAGTCCACATCTTAACAGAGAAAAAGCCTGCAGCTCTAGGATTCAGTTTTGTACCCCATTCTGTTTGCCAGTTTTAGAGAACCCTTAGGTTTATGTCTAGTTTCTGTTCAAGTCTGTGTGAATTTTGTGGTTGACTCCGGTGGAGCTAAAGCAATACCATTATATAGCTTTTTTATCTTTGACACAAGCAAGGTTGTGAATGAGAGCAGCTGGAAGCACACTGGAGCATTGCACACATCTGCAGCACTCTGAAATGAAGCCATTTTGGGCTTCAACACAATACTGGATAGATATTAAACACTCCAGAGCAAATTTACTCTTTATCTCTCCCTTTCTTTCAACTGATCTATTTTTTGTGCTTAACACCTGCTAAAAAGCTATGAAAGGTGCTTAATGACACCTATTTAAGTAGAGTACAGTACATTCATCTGAGCAGAATTAATTTAAGTCAAGGACTCAGCATCTGTTCGGTTCAGATTTTCTGGAGCTTGAATGATCTCAGGCAAGCAACATCGAAGTGCAACCTTTTGAAATGTACCCTCAGTGCCTTCCTGTGTCTCTAAAGACTGTCTGGTGTTTCCATTACAGATGCATTTGCCCTGAAATTTTCAGGTACCAGTTCTACCTTTAGTGTTGAAAATCAGAACAATTTCCTTATGCAGGTAGCAGGTCTCCAGCTCAGTGCATCGAGAAGACAATCACTCATTGTTCTGTTGGTAGGAGGAACTTTACTTCTGAATTCAGGCTGGATGAGTCTCAGGGATACATTTATCAGTGCTTTAATGCATACATCTCCCTCTTAAATCAAGGGCATCATGCCTGCTTACACACAGTGAATTTAAATTTGTGTTCGAGTGACCTTTATTTCCAACAACAGGTGGTATGACAGAGGAGGTCAGCTTGCCTGCACGATGAACAGGTGTCTGACTGGATAACTTACTTCCAAAAACCAGTCTGGGGAATGGTGACAAGGAACAGCAGCACTCAGCACAATGGCAGTACTGCTGGTATTTTGGAAAGTATTGGCATTGCATTTGAGTCTCTTACTTAGAGACAATCAAATACCTGTCTCAAACCAGTGAAGTTCATGAAGTATTTTCTCAGGATGCGTGGAAAGAACAAGGAACATACCTCTAGATAGGTAGATTACTGCAGGTACAGTCAGTACACCAGGCAATAGGTGGTAACACAAGAAATACTGCAAGAACAAGAGGACCCCTTGTTGAAAAAGCTGGCATGGTTTTTATTGTTGTTTGGAATTATTTTGGTTGTTTTAAATCAGCTATGTTTTGCTTGGCAAGAAGAAATAAACATCTTGAAACCCCCCTTCCCCATAGCACACAATGGGCTGATGGAGAACATTTGTGCACTCAGAATACTCTGAGTATTTCCCCAATACATCAAGAGAACAGGAGATTTTACATATTTCCTATAGCAACAAACCTAACTGATATGTCCTGCAAGTAAGTTCCTTAATAATGGCTGTTTGTGGCAAAACAGACAAAACAATAGGCACTTTTGTGCCAATTTTGACTGTTTGTACCAAATAGGCACAAACAAAAAAACTCCTGAACATATTACCTGCTTCTGAAACATCCATATTCAGTAAAAATCCCCCCACTATTGCAATTAAGTCTGTTTTTTGTCAGAAAGGCAGATGTCAACTCTACTATATGGAGATCTATCAAGTCCCTGCTCAGTCTGACAACTTTTACTTTCTCTCTGGCAGACTGAAGATTTTTGACTCTACAGTCCTTACACCCATTTATCAGATGAGCCTTTCACTACTATTTAACCTCTGCAACTAAGCCCTTTCACAGCTTGGGTTACATCTAGGAATGGAAACCTGTAAAATCTAGATACCCAAGATTAAGTCTGAAAGTATCTGAGTTTTAATATTCGACAATATTTTCTAGAATACAAAAGAATATTTTACACCCTTGCAAGCAAGTTGTTTGTGTCATTTATATTTCAATGTAAACAAAAACCAGGGTGCATCAGCTCTCTTCTCCCTCTGAAGTTCCTTAGGGATGCAAGGGTACAACACATAGCTGAGAGTAACAAACACAGAGAGTCAAAAGTTAATGTTTTTATTCCCCTGTCTTCCTCAAAGCTATCCAACCCACTACTCTGATATAAGGAACCAGTAATGGGGAGAACTTCTAGAGGAAAACACAAATTCCTGCTCTTCAAGATGAATATGACCAAAGAAAAAGTTTTCTTTGGAAAAACTAGATTCCTTCATCCAGGGGTTCTGCCAGACAACTCTGCAAATATTTCAGGGTCCATCCTGCAAGTTCTGCTTTGGGACAAAACTCAAAAATTCCTTAAATGAGACATGTGATAGGAGGAAGAAATCATGGACTCCCATGCACACAGTATGCTTGGTTTCCTTTTCTTCTAAACACAAGAATAATCTATACTGGAATAACCCCCTTTTATACTGTTACAGCTACTTCCCCTTTAGGATCTGTAAAAGTTGTTAAACTAACGAATATGTGCAGCAATAACAAAAACAAAACCACCAGAACCCCACAAAAACCAACAAAACCCATCCAAAAAAAACCCCACAACCAAAAAACCCATGCCAAAATTAGTCAGCAAGATATCCAGGACTATTTTCACTGAAACCAGTTCCTGAATTTCACCAGAATAACCACCAGCAGCCAAATCAAAACACATGTGTATATGAAATGCCCCAAAGACATCACAGTGGCAATGAACACAGCTCATACTGCTAAATCACAAATACACTGGGACAGAAGAAACCTGCTCACGCATGTTTCTCAGATCTCCTTCCATAAGTTCTGCACTTCTTTCCACATGGATACTCATATCCCTTTGAGGCCTGGCTGGGTCCATAAATAAGCCATGGTCAACATCCAAACCCACGGCTGGAGAGCACAGCTCTAACAGAGGCTGAATGCCATCTGCTTTCATGGACAGCAACCGGGTGATAGAAAATACACAGCACAGGTAGAACGCCCTCCAACTTTTCCATGCCAGAGAGTACTCACACAGTAAGTACTTACACTGTATAAGTTCTCATACTAATTATTCATAACATCAGTTCCCTAGGGACTGCTCCATTAAACCAGCTGAAAACAGTACACCATGACAGGGAGGGGAAAGTTGCAATAAAAATATCCCAGCCATAGGGACTGTCAAACCTTTCAGGATATAATATTTCTAATGAATATTTTAATAAGATTTCTTGTTTTGATTGGGGTCCCCTTTGGCAGTTGTCCAACATTTTGGGATAAGAAATGTTATTTATGATTGAGGAATATTTTCTTCTGAACATGAGTCATTGTGTGTTTTGCTATGATCGCTTTCTGCTTAGAAAATAAAATAACAAATGACTGAATATAGCATAATGATCTGCTGTGGTGGGGGAAGCAGGAGGAGAAGGTGTCTGGGCAGGGGCAGTGTTGCCTTGTGCAGGATGGACTCCAAGGGCTTTACACTACTTAATCTGACATTTTACCTGAGCTCTTATGTTACTCTTTAGCAAGCCTGATGTAATCTGTAAAGTACTGAATATGTTATGTTAGTTCTAGCTTTAAAATCTGAAGAGGCACACTGCATAATAGTAATCATGACTTTCAAAAAAGTCTTTTTGAAAGGCCTTTACATTTTTCCTCATACATCAAAATGTAAAAATCAAAGTACCAACTTGTAGTTTGTCTCTTTTTTTCTTCATGGGACGAACTCTGTTGTATAAGTATCTTTCTTATTCACCTACAGATTTCTCTGATGAAAGTATCACAAGGACTGAAAGTAATATTTGATGCTGTATTAGTCCCTAACATTCAAAAACATTTCTAAATGTTAGAATGGAGTGCATAGTTCAAGAACTTCGTCCTTCAGGGATGAGCCATTCCCTACAAATGTTTGGAAACACTGTTACTCTTTCACCAAAATTATTTCCCCACCAGAGAGGACAAAAGTAACTATAGCTCTTCATGATCTTTCTGGAATTGTGTATTCACTTTCTGTTGGAGTCTGCTGTTCTGAATAGCAAAAGGCAATGCTGCTTTCTCAGACACGCCAAACTGGCAATCCCCTCCAAGAGCAAAACTTCAAGGCACAGAGAATCCCTCATATCACCATTCACAACTCTAAAATTTTCTCCATCGCTATTTCCATTACCAGCCCCTCTTCCAAGGTCTACAACTCAGCAGTAAAAGTTCATGCTAGGCTGAAATTTGTCCTGTGAGGTTTAAGGAACCCAAGAGCTATTTTCTTTTTTACTACAGAATTACTCCTCTATTGTAGGAGACAGAGAGGATTGCTTTTACATCAGCAAAATAATCAAAGAACCTAATGCCTACACTTGTACCATGAGAAATAATTGCTCTATTACACACAATATCTGTCTCTTGAGCCAGTTGACCTAAATGGTCACCATTTCTGCAACACAGATTCCTTTCAATGGAATTTATCTCCTAAATTTGTTAAATACAGCAAACACTGGCATACTAGACAGACCATCATTATTAGCAATGCAACTGTATTATTTTATTTGCCTACAGGGACTCAGAAATACTGACCCATTATCAACTCTGTCACATCTCTGTAAATTCAGAATAACTCTATTGGTATGGTTGAGTTCATCCACAGGAATCACACTCTTGGGGAAGGCAAAAGAACTTGCTTACATGATTACAAAATTCAGCAATAGGTTGAATCTCTTAAGACCCAACCCCATAAAAAGAAGTCTGTGCATCTCTGTTCTGTCCTAGTATGGGATAGGAAACCATAAGCTTCAGACTGGTTGGTAACTGGTCTGCCAGGCCTCTCTGGTGCACTGAGAGGAGGAATACTGGGACACTTCAACATACTCACTCCCACAAAGCCACCGAGAAGTGCAGGGCTAGAAATCACAGCTCCTCGGGCTTGTTTTCCTCTCGGCTTTCAAGGGTTGCTCCTCAGGAAATAACAGAAGTGTAAGAGACTTCAAAAATCAGCTGTGTGAGCAGACAATCCAACTACACATTTGACTGAGTATTTTTCATGTTCTATGAAGCCACTGAAATGCTGAATTTGAGAGATGAGGAGGTTGTAAGGAGTGTTTTCCAAATAATATCTACAAATAATACAAGAGAGCACCAAGATCTGGCACATCCTTTTTTTCTGCTGGGACAAGGCCATGGCAACTGCAAATACCTTAGAATGGGTGACCACGGCCCAGGCTGAGTGGGGAACTCCTCACCATCCTCCTTTTAGAAAAAGATGCCTGGGGCCAAGAAGAGAGAAGGACAGAGGATGAATGTATGACTTAATGAGAAGGACACTCCCAAATAGTTCCTAGTACCTCTCCTGGAAAACAGAAGCACAGGATTTCAGTTCAATGTTTTGATAAGTGTTCGGGCATTTTAATTTGCTCTCCTTTTTTTTGACTTTTAGTTTTATTTTGTGTTTTGTTTTTTCTAAAAGTTTATATTCCCTATTCTCTTTTGAAGAAGAAAAAAAAATTAATATATGAATTACAAAACCAGTTAGGAAGAAGACACAGAAAGCCAGTGATATGAATTGGTGAACTAAAGACAGATCCCCAAATTAAAGATTTAACTATAGGAGGAAAGCAATCAAACAAACTGCAGTGCAAACATGTTGGCTCCCAGTTTGAAGTCTGTTTTGCAGCACAAATGTTTAAGCAGATGAAATTTCTAAAAAAGAGAGAAGAAAGAGAAAGAGTCACATTTAGACATGCTGAGGGGAAAATGTGTTAATGATTTGATAACAATACTCTTCTGAAAAATAAGAAAACAACATGATCTTAAGGCCATGTTCTGAAGTCATCAGCATAATGCCACAATACAACATAAAAATAAATAAATAAATAGATAAATAAAGTCCAAACCTCCCAACAGAAAGAAGTTCCTCCAGCTGAATGCTGCAGTCTAAGGGCAGAGACTTGCTGCTAAGGGGTTGGAGTCTTCTGAAACAAGCTTCTGTGCTATTTACTATAATTTCCCTCTTCTGAGAGTCAAGCCAATATCATATTCATTGAAGTGCAACACAGAGCAGTGCATCTCATTAAGTCATGCTAAGCTTTTCTAAAGAGACGTGTACAAATTTTTCCTTGCTATGATTACAAGATTACTGATGTCTCTTGCCTTGTTCATGCAATAGTTTAAAAAAAAAAACTAAGAAGAAACACAAAACAAACTCACATGGATCAAAGGAAACCATAATTTTGAATCTGCAATGGGCAATCTATTTTATTCTGGTTCCTGCACAGGCACATCTGTAAACCTGTCTGGGCAGCTTAACATGCAAAAACCCAAATTTACCAAAAATCTTTATCAGAATAAGTTTGCATGGCTCTGCAGACAACATTACTAATTTGTTTCTTAGCCATCATTTCCAGAAGAGATCTGTTTTGTCACCATTTTTGTGACATTTAGCTTTTTTCCCTATCTCAAGGCTAGAGTCAGCCCTAACTAGATGGCAAAGTTGTGCCAAAATCGCTCCAGCCTCAGCAGCTCAGTTTCACAGTTTATCGCCATGGGAAGCAGGGAAATTAGGGGCTGACTAAATTGCTGATGCCAGTTGATTAGCTTTACATCCTGCAGGTACATCAGCAGCTGAGTCAGAGAGGTGGTGGCCATTACAGCAATGCAGGTGGCCCACTTGCCGTTGGGTTTCAGCCTGACACAAGTGGTTTTCAGCACTGCAGAGTCCAGCAGCAGCACTTCCCAACACACCACGTGATGGTTCTTTTTCAACTGAAATTTCATTATAAATTTGGCACATATCATAGAGGGGTACCACAGGCAAACTGGTCCTTCTCCAAATCCCACTCCTCCCTCCCCAAAGCGAGGGTGTTGAATTTACCTTCCCCTCTTGTAATTAGCAGGAAAAGAACAATTAGTCAACATATTGCAGCTTTCCACAAAACGACTCAGAATCTGTGACTTTAGTGACACTTGACTTAAAATGTGGGGGCAGGTCTGCACGTAGGTAGGATCTGCAGTTGCCAGCAGAGAAACAAAAGTGTGTCGAAATAGGCAAAAATACGTGTTAAAAAAAAAAAAAAAATCACGAAATCGGTACTTGTACAAAATGAAGCTGCAGTAACTTATATCAGAGAACAATACAGCATAAAAACTGTACACAGATGAATATTTTCACAGTGTGAAATAAATAAAAATATGTTCTCATGCAGTTGTTTTAATCTTGAGAGCCAGATTCTCAGATATTTCACTATCTCTTCTGTCTAAACAGTGCTCAATCTACCAGATCATTCTGGAAGATTTTGTCACAAGGATTTGTACCTGATCCAGACCATCAGTGGTTACATCTTGAAGTCATAATTGAAAAATACCCTTATGAGGAACACTATACCTTCATAAAATGAAGGCAGAGAAAGACAGACTCATTCTGGCTATGAGACATTTCTAACTGTGTAATGGAGATAACGGTGTGAGCCGTTTAACTTCCAACTCCAGGACGTTATCCAGTCTCTTGCATCATTTAGGGAAGAGTCACTTGATGCAAAGGGTGAGAAGTTACTGCTCCTGAAAGCAGACAGTGACTTGCAGCAGTGAACCTGGGGAACATTTATGTAATTTGTTTAGATGTTGACGGTGATTATGTCGGCACTGGGGGAGACCTGCCTACAATTGCCTACCTGCAACCCAGTTTTATAACCTATTTGCTGGAAGACAGAGTCCTCTCCAATATTTTGCAGATAAGTTACAGAAAGTAGTGCGGGATCTTTAGCTTATTTCTGCCCAGCCATGAGGAGCAAGCTGCCATTTAGCGTCCTGTGATGCGAGCTCAGGACAGAGTGGCTTTATTGGTTCTCCTGCAGCTGTAATTGAGCTGTGCTCCACTTCTTCCCGAAGCTCTGATAACAGGAAGGTTTTAACACCTTGTTGCACTGCAGAACCAGGTCTGCCTGTGTCCTGAAAAAGGGTAAGAGCCCCCTGCACTCTCTCTAGTGCTCCAAGAGGCTCAGGAAAAAACGGTATTTGCAAAGACGTCTGATCTCATTTTCTCCAAGAATCAAAGGATTTACACTAAGAGTTTATTAATTTTAACTGGATGAGTATTTGACTTCAGATTTAGTATTTTAAGAAGCTGAGCATCCTCTTTGAGTTTTAAATAGTCATCCAAATATTTATCTAAGTTAGCAAGCTTGATCATTTTCATAAACTAGTATAATCAACAGGAAGAGTTTCTGGGACCTCTGAAAGAACATGTATGATGAAAAAGCTGAATAATTCTTTTTACAAATAAATATCTCCATGTAAGGGGTAAAACCTTTGCTAAATGATGCAAGAAACTGGATTATGTCCCGGACCTGGAAGCTGAAGTGATCACACCATTATCTCCATTACAGAGCTAGAAATGCTGAATTTGTATGCCTGAGTGTTAGGTAAGACCTAATTCTGCATCACTTATTGTAGTTTGGTACAATCAAGAGGACAGTAGTTAACAATGCTGCATTTGTGAGGAGCGGAAGAAGGAAATATTTCCCCTATTCATAATGAAGGAAAAGAAACTGTTTTCAAAAATGCTTTTTTAACTTCATTCCCTCTGAAGTGTGTAGAGCAGCATAATAGCAAGACAGAGTTTCTAAATCTCCTTCCCTTAAAAGTTTAGATACCTAAAATGAAGAAATATAGCATTTCTTACTAAGAAATAAAACAGATTAACCAGCATTTCCAGAAACTTCACATCAGAATATCCTTTTCCACAGATCCAGTAAAACCCTGCTTGTGAGACACTAACTCACTGTGATTATATTCCACCTAATTAGACCTCCAGGCTTTTCACCTCCTTTGAATAAGCAGTCAGAGCTGTGTGTGCTGTTTTCAATGGCTCTGCAGAAGCCTCCAGCAATGGGATTTCCATGTCCCAGCTTGTGAATTCCCTTCCCAAAGGCCATGGGTGACTCACCAGGGCACCTGACCTGAGACCAAACCAACACATCTTCCAAATTTCTGATCCTGTGTTTCAAAGAGGCCTAACAGATGCCGAGCGCTCAGCTCAGTGTCCCCTGTATGGCATGCTGGGCATCCCCAGGGGCTGTCGGACAGGACAGAAAAGGCTCATGCACTACTGGAGCAGCAGGTGGAGAACAGGGTAAATCACAGCATCCTGGAATCATTTCGGTTTGAAAAGACCTCTTAGATGATTGAGTGCAAACATTACCCCAGCACTGCCAAGTCCATCCCTAAACCATGTCCCTAAGTGCCACATCTGCACATCTTTTCAATACCTCCAGGGATGGTGACTCAACCACTTCCCTGCACAGTCTCTCCAATACTTAGCATCCCTTTTGGTGAATAAATGTACCCTAACAGCCAACCTAAACCTTCCCTGGTGCAACTGGGGGACATTTTCTCTTGACCTATATCTAGTTACTAGGGAGAAAATGGAGGGCATCTCAAGTGGCATTAACTCCTGTATGTTTAGGTAGGTGAACTGAGCTCACAGCCTTTGCTGAGGATGCAAGTGAAAAAAACACACCAAACCACAAAAGAAAAATAAAATTAAAAAGCACAACAGTAGTTCTTTATGTTAGCTGGTGCAAAAAAATAGGGGTAAGATTGTGACAAAATAATGCTTATATATATTTAGCTGGACCAGTTTTCTTCCTATTCCAAGAGCATACTTTGGATTCACCCATATACATGGCTTCTCCAAATCCCAATTTTTCTCTCCATCTTCTCTTCAGGCTGTTTCCCTTCTCCTTGGTAGGAATTTAGAAAAGAATCTCTCTGGTGTGAAAACACAGTCCTGTGTTGTACTCTCCTGTGAGGATATGCTCATGCCTTTGAATTATCCATTAGCAAGTCTCCTTCTAATCACCTTCCTCAGGCGAGAAATGTCCTCTTTGTATCTACCTGCCTGGAGTTCAGATGTAACAAACTGGTTTACTCCCCCAGTTAGTAACCATCTCTGCCCAAAAAGGCTTCATTTGATTCAATGTTCATAGAAAATGTACAGCAATTTGCCCGGGATCAGGGACACGAAGTTTTGCTGGGAGTTTCTCAATATGGAGGTGAAGGAAAACAGAGAAGGCAGTTATCTCTCACATTAAAAAAAGCTCACAGTGTGACCTACAAATACATCAAATTTCCAGTATCAAATCTTAATTGTTCACAGCCAAATTTCCCAAACTGTTATCACGTTTCATGAAGTTAGTCTCATTATAAATGTCAACTACAGATTGTATTCTGTGCACATGTATATATATGTGAATACCCAGTTCCCTACTAAATGTCATTCATCCATTTTTAGAAACACTTATATTCAAAATTATTCAGATTTTTATAAGTGCCTCAGTGACAAGGGAACTTGTACTCTTATGTCAGGTGCCACTGACAATCCTGCATCCATCATTAGACTGTTTATTTGGTAATTATATGTGGCAATAGGCTCATCTCCTGAAAGGTTTTCTATGTAGCCCACAAACCAGACTGAAGTAGAGGGGCTTTGGTGCAGAGAAGTGAGATTAAAAAAAAAAAAAAAACATCTATTTGAAACTATTTTTTGCCAAGCCCTAAATGAAAGATAAATGCAAACCATCGTCCATCTGTGCATGCAGAACCTCTTAAAGTATTTGTTCTGTTCTTTATATATTGCCTTTCCAAATAATTAAAAGAGAGATGGGTAAATGTGGAAGTATGTTTATTACCAAAAAGATTAGGGTTTTCCCCCCACAATTTTACATGTTATATACTATATACTCCCTAGCCGGGAAGATTTTTTGTTCTGTGTTTACAAGTCTATCATCATGGCAACCTGCTCCACAACTAGAGTTCCTACATGTTGTAGTCATAAAAATAATCAAGATTCCTGACAAGACAACCCACTAAAAGCCAATTTTGCTTGCATTGAAGTCAACAGCATTCAGTAGCTACCTCAGTGGGAAGAGAATCTCATCCCAAGTTATGAAAAATATACCACTTTTGCCATCAAAATATACCACTTTATTCACATACAAAATGCAAGTGAAGACTCTTTTCTCTAAAAGCAAGCATAGAGCTGCACTCAGAACACCGAGCAATGGTCTCAGCATGGAGGCAGAAAGATTTAGAAGCCGTAGAAAATAGTTCAAGTTCATTAAATACCCCTAGGATGCAATAGCACAGTGCAAGCCATGAAAATAAATGTTGACACAATGAAAACTAGTTTTACATAATTACTATTAATTGTGAAGTTCCTTCTGGGCAGCAAAGGATAACAACTATAACACCAGGAAAAATGTAATGGCTTTGATTCAGCATCCCAGCAGTATATCCAGAACCTAAAAACTCAAACTAAACCAAGAACAAACCAACACCACAACCACCTGAACCCAACTACTTGAAAGAGGTCTTTATTATATTTTAGATCATCAGCCTGCTAAGTCCTTCTAAAGTTTGCCTTTATGCCTCATACTCTAACATTTTACATATAGGCTGAATAACCTTGGCTACTTTCTATGTTGACCTCAAGGGATTTATTTGCTCACCTGTTTTTTTCACCAATTATGTACCATTTTTCAAATCATGACAGATGGACCTTTCAAACACACTTTTTGTTCCAGAATTGCCTTTAAAAAGATCTTTCTCTTAATATATTACTAAATGTTTTGCTTATTATCACACAAAGTCTTCAGTGTTTTGGCTCTCCATCCTATGTCTTCAAATTTCTTGAGCCATTCAGTCACAAAATTAAACACCACCACCAAAAAAAAATGTAGTATGCACTCAGTGAAGTCTCCTGGAAAATTAGGCAGATCTAGTACAACAGAAAATCTGCTATTTCACAACTCCAATGGAGGAACCAATATCAAAATGCAAGAAATCAGAACATTTACTCAAAACCTGCGAATTCTGTCTAAAATATGAGGTTTTGTTCCTGGTAAATTGCTGCTCCTGCTCTGAAAAGATGTACTTTACAGTTGTTGACACCAGCTCACTAGGAAAAATCTCCTAAATTGGAGATTAGTTATTTTAGTTATAACTAAAGTTGAACATGTCAAACTACAGAGGAAAAGAAAACATCACTGTTTCCAGGTTAGCTTTGCTTATATTGAATATTTGACAATGTAATTCTGAAGGAGGAAAAAATTATATTCTATATTTAAAAGAAACTGAAAACCAGAAATAGGAATAGGCACTAAATCAAACCACAATGCCTTATCAATCAAGCACTTTAACAATAAAGTCTTTTCAGGCCAGCACTTTACCTGTTCTGCCAGACAGCTTCTAGACACAGCACACAAAGCTTTGTTCCTCTGGAAATAATTTATGGAATATGCACTCTAACTGATATTTCAATACAGTTAGTAAATGTATGTTTTCAAGCCATGTTATTTGTACTCAGCTCTCTTCCTCTGCAAGCTCCCTATGAGGGATGGTTAGAACATATGGAGCAGGAAGCCTGACAAACTGCAAACTCAAAAGCACCTGGATAACTCATTAGCACTGTCAGAGTTCCAGTCAGGTTGTGCTATTTAACTTTTTAAGCAGATTTTCTAGTGATTGTTCCTGAAAGAATGAAATACAGAAGGTATACATCAAAGAAGGGAGAAGAACTTTAAAATAGTGTTTGCTGCTTTTAAAATTAACAAATAGAAAATACATTAACTGTACCAGGGAAGTGGTTGAGTCACCATCCCTGGAGATATTTAATATATGTGTAGATGTGGTGCTTAGGGACAAGGTTTAGTGATGGACTTGGCAACGCTGGGTTAATGGTTGGACTCTATGATCTTCAAGATCTTCTCTAATGGAAATGATTTGATAGTTCTATGAACGCAGCTGCCGGAAGGAAAAACCTTTCCAGCTATATGAAAACAGACATCAGCATGACTAAGCAGACATCATAAACGACCTTACTGTGCTGGTGTGTGTACTTGACAGCATTTTGGAGTTTGAGTGGGTTTCTTGTGAAAACCGGGAAACAAACAGGGAACAATGACTGACCGCGCCCTCTCGTGGTCGCACTGTACAACAGCCAGAAATCGCGGGATTCTCTTCGTGGGAACGGGGACGTTCATTAGAATCTCTCTAGAAGTATATTTTGGAAGATGACAAATAGGCTTAAAAATAGTAGCGCTTAATATCATTCTCATTTTTTAAAAACCCCAACTTTTACTACACAATTAGACGACTATTCCTTTATTTTGATACGCCCAAATGTGCCTTAGAAATCTCAGCTGATAAAGTAACATGGCAGCAAGAACAACTCATAATGTGCATATATCTAGAGTGACGAAGAACGAGGATGGCAAAGCACTGGTTTAACCTGGATGCCCTTTTAAAGAGACAACACTTGAGTGGCAAATCTTTGGCATTGGTTCGGAAAAGACATACTCACCTGCCCTTTCTCCTGATAACTTGGAAACATCTCATTGAAAGGGAGAGCTGCATCTTGCCTGCTTTTAGCCCAAGATACTCCAGATGTTAATGAGCATAGGAAATACTTCAGCTTGAAGAACTGTCATATTCAGGTAAAAAATTAATTTAAAAAAACATCAATAGCGGAAATTAACTCCATCTACTTAATGCACCCAAATGAAATCAAAGCTTTAGAGTGCAGACAGGGTCGTAGCAGCTAATAATTGCTTTAATCTTGTGAACAGGTGCATGACACAGGAACACAGGAAGCTGCAGGAGCAGAGACCTGAGACCAGGATGGGCAGAAGCAGGGAAGAAGACTGCCTAATGCACCTGGCTCTTCCTGGTGTCCATACACTATCTGAGGAGGAAAAAGAGGAGTCTCTCTCTCCAGATGCACACGGTGGAGGGCCGGGGCGGACGGGCTGTGACAAGAACCCTCCGTGTTGCAGGGAAGCCCGGCGCTGCAGCCGCCGCTGCCCGCCGCCCTGCCGGGCACACGGAGCCGGGACCGCCCGCCGCCCCGGCAAGCAAACAAACGAGCTGGGAGAGATAGGCGCTGGCCATCGGCTGCCGCGAACAAGGAGCGAGCTGCATCGTGCTCAAACACTTCACTTCGAGCTTTTTTTGAGGGGGGAAGAACGCCCACAAAGTGTTACTTGCGTTTAGTGGACAACTTCGAGCAAGTGCCGCTTCGCGGGGCGGATAGCGGGGATGGCGGGGACGGGCCCCCGCGCTGCGCCCAAACCCTCTGCAGGGAGGGGTCCTCGGAGGGCGGGGGGCCGAGGGGGGCAGCGGGAACCCCGCGGCAGCCCCACTCCGCTCCATGTGCGCGGG
>VZRV01001413.1:1265426-1364390 GCA_013398115.1 Falcunculus frontatus
CCCCGTCGCCGAGCGGGAGCCGCCAGCGGTGCGCGCAGAGCCGGAGCCGGGGCAGCCGCTGCCGCCCGCGCTGCCCCCCGCCTTGCCGCCCTGCCCTGCCCGCCGTTCCCCTCCTCCGTCCCGCCCAAGCCATGAACTTTGGCCGCGGTCCCTCGGTGGTGTTGAACGTCGGGGGCACCCGGTACTCCTTCTCCCGGGAGGTGCTGAAGGATTTCCCGCTGCGCCGGGTGAGCCGCCTGCACGGCTGCCTCTCGGAGCAGGACGTTCTGGAGGTGTGCGACGACTACGACCGGGAGCGGAACGAGTACTTCTTCGACCGGCACTCGGAGGCCTTTGGCTTCATCATGCTGTACGTCCGGCACGGCCACCTGCGCTTCGTGCCGCACATGTGCGAGCTCTCCTTCTACAACGAGATGATTTACTGGGGGCTGGAGGGCTCCCACCTCGACTACTGCTGCCAGCGCCGCCTCGACGACCGCATGTCCGAGACGTGCACCTACTACGCGGCGGAGGAGCCGAATGGCGGCCCCGAGGGCAAGGGCCGGCGGCCACCGGCAGCCGAGGGCGGGAAGTGGCTCGAGAGGATGAGGAGGACTTTTGAGGAGCCCACGTCTTCCGTGGCCGCCCAGGTCCTGGCCACTGTCTCCATCCTCTTCGTCATTGTGTCCATGGTGGTGCTGTGCGCCAGCACCCTGCCCGAGTGGCGGGCGCCGGAGAATCGCAGCGTGGAGGAGCAGAGCAGGTACACAGCAGAGTCAGTGAGGGAGCCCTCAGGGTAGGAGGATCCTTTATTTTCCCGCTGTCCGGTCCCTGTGTGTCCCGTCCAGTGTGTCCTTCCTGCTCCTTGTCTTGACGGTCCGTGGCTGTAGCCGCCGCCGGCGGAGATCGTCTGCGCGCCTTGAAACTCCGGCCCTGAGCTGGGGGCCGGGGAGGGATGTCGGGGTGTCGGGGGAGTGGCGCTGCTCCGCATCTCCGGCTCCCAGCGGGCTCTGCCGGGCACCCGTGGCCCCGAGCGCAGGGGACGAGCGGGGGATGCCCGGAGCGGCCGCGCTGCAGGCGGGCCGGGGCCGGCAGCGGCTCGGGTCTGGGCAGGCTGGCACGGAGCGGGGCTATCGGGATACGGCTCCTATTCGCAGTGAGGGTGCCTCCCTCCCTGCAGGATCTTGGAGCTCTTATTGCCCCCTTTAAGGAGACACGGGACCACATAGAGAACTTCAGACACTCGGAAAATCAATTTAGGCCTTTCGATTGTAGAAAAAAAAAGGAAAATAACCCCCCAAAAGAATGCAATTTCCTTGTCTTTTTCTCTGGGAAAAGACCAATCCTGTAAGTATTCTGCATGTATTCGCACAGGTCCTTCTGATGGAGCAGATCCAGTGCCTGTTACGATTCTGCTCTGGTAAAATCTTGTATGTGGGAACAACTTTACCCCCCCCTCCTCCCTTTCCATCTCAGATTCTCTATGTGGGGAACATAGAAGATTATCAAACTGCACGTAGAGCTCTTGCAAATGCATCATTCAAGCGCCCCAGTGTATGAATGTAACAGATGTTTACATTTCCTTTAAGCATAATAAACATTGCAAGTTGCAGGAAACAGGGCACGGGGTTATAAGGCTCAATCCCAAGCCCTACTAGTAGAAGCAAACCCTTTTCCATCTTCTTGTGACCTCAGATTAGGGTTATATTGATGCAACTCTTGCACTCACTCTTCTGTTCCCTCTCTCTCTCCTTCCTCTTCCCGAGAGAACAAAATTGAGACCAGTGTGGTAGAATTTCTCCCATAAATAAGGCTGACATATAAAGAAAGAAGTAAACATTTCTGGTATTTGCTACCTTCTCCCTTCTTTTAAAACAGACAGGATATTCAACAAAAAGTTTTAGCTTCGGCTCTGCTAAAAGGGCGCTACAGTGAAATTGCAGCCTTGTCATTATGAAATCATCATCTTTTACCATAGAGTTAATTGGAATGTGATATATTATATCTTAGTAGCCAGATTAATTCCTTGGAAAGTATTTTTGTAGTTTCCATTAGCTTAATGGAAAACTGCACCTGTATTTCTCATTGTAGTTGAGCCAAAGAATTAATTGTATGAACAAAAAGAAAGCAGATGCAGTTTGAGAAGCTGTTGATTCTTGATTCAGATATGTCAAAAGAAGGTCCTAGAGGTTCCTCCAGTTAAAAAGCCTTGCTTAAGCTTTGCAAGGTTATTTCAGAGAATTGATGCTGTGGGTGACCTCTTTGTACAGCAGCAAATTGCAGAGATACTCCCAAGAGGCACGGGAAAATAGATGCAACACTACATAGCATTAACCACATCAGCCATGTCTTTGTTCACTTCTTCATGGTGTGGGAATCACAAGAAGTTTTCTCTTACTGAAAGAGTTCAGCTTGCAGAGGAACATGGCATAGAATATGTAATTTTTCTTTCATAGTGCCTTTGTCTTCAAGATCATAATTTTACTCTTCTGAACAATTGCATATTGTATACCAAGTGTTAGAAGGATAAGGTCCTAAGTACTTGGAAGGTGCAGTACAGCCAAACAGTTCCCAGGGCAGTGAAGGCTGCTTTTAGAACCTGAAGGACGACTACCAAGGATGGGTTGAGTTTCTTCTGTGTACCTGCTATAGTACTCCACGTTATTGCAACAAAAAAATAGAGATAACTAAAAGTAGCAGCTGGAAAGTTTCCACCCGTGTCACAAAAATCTGTTGCATATAAGCACCAGTACAAACCGAGTCATTTAACCCGTGCACTCTGACTGCACAGGAACTGATCCCAATCTGATGGCAAACACATGGAAAACAGACACAAATGCGTGCCTCTCTGTCCACAGGTGACCACCAAGGTGGAGCCACCCCTCTCTTTTTTGCACTTGCTGCATTACTGCTAAAAAGCCTGTTATAGCTGGAAAAGAAAGTGTTAGCTAGGGCTGCTTTTAAGTGAGAGGTCCAGTTTAGTTATCACTACTTACAAGTGCCATAGGATTGGATCTAACAGGCCCAGTTGTCATCCGACTTTATTTTCCTTTATGTGTTTATGACTTCTTTTGTTTGTAGTTATTCCATTTAAAATTAGTCGGGTTTTCAAAACCTAAGTAGCTAAGTGGCTAGTTTGAAAGCCTGGCCACAGAAATCCCATGGAAGTTTCTGGGATTGCATACTCTGGCAATACAATCCCTCATAGGTGAGAAGGCTTATAAAAATCTGTCCACTTGTTTCTGATACACTTTAAAGTTTGAAACCAAATTCTGTCTTTTGTTTATTAAACAATGTTCCTCATCAAAATAAAGAAATACTATCTAACATAGTAATACAATAATTTAAACTTTTTTCCCAAGAGAAATTGTTGCATTAATGCTGTACACAAGTGAGTTTTGACTCACATGGCACCGCAATTACTAGTATGAAGATTGTATGTTATTCCAAAAACGTATTTTGAGAAGTTTCAGGAGTGAAAATTGAATGGGTTAATCTAGAAATCCTTAGGCTGTAGATTTGGATGTAATTGGTTATTCAGCTCAGCATAAGCCACGGAGGTGAGGTGAGAACCACTTCACGAAACCCAGCAACTCTGATATTTTCAGTCTCTCACAATAAGTCCCCCTGCCCTTGCCCTCAGTATGTTATGTCAGAAAGGTGCCACATGGATAATTTCTGTGGCTGACTCCCATGGTAACCATTCCCAGCGCTGCTTTGGACAGCTGTAGTGAAAGCAGCTGACCAGCAGTGTGTCTCCAGCTTACCTGGACATCATCTCAGCAGCTGAGGGTCTCAATAACTGGCATTTACAAAATCAGCCTCTTTAATGAAGTTTGCAGTGAGGGTTACTGGGGCTGCCAGCTAACATCAGCTGTGTTTGTTTTCCTTGTATGAACACCTCTTCAGCAGAATGGGAATTGAATCCATCAAACTTTTCTCAGAAACCATTACGCTGTTATGCCTTTTCATGGTGACCATGCTCTCAAAGGATGAACAGCCTGATCCTTTGGGATAACACCCTTTAGAGGGCAACAGAGAACTCCACAAGTAAGCTTTTTTCAAGGAGAGAGGGATGGGAAATCTGACCTCGGAATTTCACAGATATTACAGACACTGAAATATAATGCCCTGATTGCAGAGGGATTGCCTTTCCCAGGCCTGTTCTCAGGATGAGGGATGAGTTAGTAAATTTATTTCATTTTAAGATTTTTGCTCCCTTCCCTGCCTTGGCAAGTTCCACTTATCAGAGCTAAAGATTTGCATTAGATTTGCAGAGTTTAGGAGCAGACAGCAGGAATGCCTTCTGTTGCTTCTGGCAATTTCAAGTCATCTTGGCTGTCCTCTGAACTGTGCCAACAGATGCATACTGTGAGTCTCTGCTCAGGGACCTGTCCGTACACTGATTGGAAGCGTAATCTTCTAGGGAGAGCTTCTCAAGCTTGTAATAGGAAATCATTTGAAGCTGCTTGACCTACTGCCAGCACAGTTCCATCTACCTGCCTTAAAACTATTTTTCTAATGCTGAATATGAGTAGCTTGTTAGCACTAAGAAGAGACGCTTCTCCCCTTTCCACTAATTATGATTAGCTTTGTACTGAAATAATCACTGATTTATCAAGCCTACATGATTGCTGTGTTCTTAAGCAAAAGCAAATAAACACAGTAGTTTCTCCAAACAGCATCTCTCATCAAGTGCCAGTGGGCTTTTTTTAATCTCTGCAAAATATCACCCTAAAAAATTGCATTCGAATTTTAGACATACAAAAGTTATTATTCCTTTTTAGTGGTGGAATTTCAGAACACCTGAATGTTCATGTTCAACATCTCTTCAAAAAGGAGTAGGAACTCCTTTCCTGGACAAGATCTAACTTGAATACCACATTTTTGCTAGGATAAAACAGTGGGCTGAAGGTAAAGAATAGTAAAGACCTAGGTTAAAAAAACAGACATAGATTCTTCTATTGCATTTACCAGCTCTTTGAAAAATAGAGGTGAAACAAAAATCAGATATATATCACTGCCTGGGCACAGCAGAGCCTTAAACTCACCAGGGCTAGGTGCCAGTCGTGTTCAGCATATATGGAAAAGATGCTGAGGATCTCAGGGCTCAAGATGTTCGTATCCAGGTCTCCCTTCTGAGCTGTGAAAGGGATTCACCCCTTCCCTGAGGAGTGCTGGGTCATTATACTCTCCACACAAAGCACCAGAGTTTAATGCATGACAACATGTGATTTCTACCAAAGCAGGGCCAGAATGAAAAAAAAGCCAACAGGGTTTTTAATTCAGGGAAACTAGCTGTTCTGTGGCCTTTACTCCATGGTTTGTACTGAGAAGGAAGGCCTTGATTTCTAAAGGATTAAAAGACCCCAAACATTTGCTTAAATCACTTAAGAGTCTTCCTGAGCAGGAATTTGATCATTCTGGCTACTGCTTGGACATTTTTCAAGTTTAATGTGCTTTACATGGAAATAGGCTTTAGCAGCAATTCAACAAATCAGTCCTGACAGACTTTAATCCTGTCATATACTGTCTTTAATCATATCATCTGTTTTCCTCATGTGTCCTGTTGCTGTGTATGTTTTATTTACGAGCTTAATAGATAATAGTGCCACTAAGGAATATTTTGGCTTGATTTCAACCAACCCACCAGGGGTTATTGAAAGTATACAAAAATTGGAAAGCTGAGACAGAATATTGCTAAGTTGAAACACTTCTAAGATAGTTACAACATGGGGGTTTTTTTTTAGTAATAACAAACTAATCTTGTTGGTGATTGAAAAAAATTGTTTCTGAAGTAGTTTAACTCATGGTACATAAAGTAGCTGATTCTGAGAGAAAGTTATCATATGGAACAGAAAAGTGAACAGAGATGGGATTACAGTTAGGAACAAGGCTTGCAAAGGCTTGATTTTCTGTTTATGGACAAAAGACTCATTAGGGCAATCTTGAAAGACTGTTAAGTGTCAAGCGGCTCAAAATTTTAGGAGGAAAACCCTCTTTCGTGTGCGTAGGTCTGGGACAATGAACAGTAAGTTTGAGCAGAAATAGCCTGTAACTGAATAAAAATTAGGACTTAGTATTTTCTCTGATTATTTATCAAATTTGTGGGGAATCTTCAAGGAAACATTTAATAACTTTGTTTTTAACTACCCCCCTCCTTTTGGAATAACCAGCTATTTTAAAACTGAAAAAACCCAACCAACCACAAACCATGATGGAAATTTATAAAATAGATGCTATATTTTTGCCAAATAAAGTCACTATTTAGTTATATAGTTATAATTTTTAATACAGCATTATTCCAAACATAGGCAATAAAAGCAATCTGTCCTGTGAATATGCAGAAAATATTTTAAGAATTGATTATGAAAAATACATATACTTTAGCCTTCTGAGTACATGCCTTTTATTTGGCTTTAACTTCATACTCTGTGAAGTTCTCTTAAGGATTAACTGTTAAAATTGCTTTCCTTATTAGATGTTATTTATCCACTAATAAGGTTGACTATAAAGGTACGTCACTGCAAGGAGAGGGAGACTTGATCTGAAAGTGGCAATGTAGAATGTAGCACTCCAGATTTCCCAACAAGCCAGAGGTTTCTAGCTTTTCTCACCAAAGCACTCATTTTTGTGTGATTCACCAGTACTGCCAAAATCCATCTACTCAGGCAAAAAAGGAGTGACAAGAGAGGAAAAATGAAAAATGTTTCACCGATGGCTGAAAAGTAAGTAGAGGAAGGAAAAAAATAAGGGATACCCTTCATTATCTTCTTCCCAGCCAGGAGAAAGAAGGATGGATACAAAATGGGGAAATGGAAGTGCAAGTTATAACAGAGTGGCATTAACATATACCCCACTGCATTGATCTTGCTTTGTCATTTTTGCATCAATGATGTTCCTTAGCTCGCTTCAACTCCATTCTACAATAAAATACTTCTTCAGTCCTCCCTACTGAAGTATAACTGATTTACAGCATTTCTTGTCCCAGGAACTGCCAGTGTAAAACTATGGATCGATCATATTTCTTGGACTTTTACTTGTACAACTATTCCCCAAAGTTATATGACCACTGAATCAATGTTGATTCATAAAGAAAATTTCTACTGTATCACAATGATAAGATCCTCACTTCCTTAAATCTCAACTCAGAGATAACCTGCCTAAGGGGTGACAAAATGGAGGAGTCATGTTTCTGACATTATCAGGGTATCAGGAGGAAATAGCAAGTGAAAAAGCTTTAAATTGTGTAATTACAAATTTCTTTTTAATTTAAATCCTTCATAGCATAGGATACAGACAACACTACCAGAGAAATCTCCTAAAATGTAAAGAAATAGTCTGTTGGAATTGTTGAATATTCCTGGCTGCAGCTTTCTATTCCTATACAATTTTTCTTTTAATTCATTGCATGAGATCTCAACTAGCCAACATAAAAGTACATTTAGATGTCATCAGTTTGTCCATTACCATGATACTGCTGTTTGATTTTACTGGGGAAAGTCTTAGGTATTTCCTCATCATGTGTAGAAAAGATTTAAGTAAACTTACCCATCGAGCTTTTTTTCTTGATTTTTTTTCAAACATAAAGGAAGTTTTCAAAAGCTTAATTTTTAAGAGAACACTTAATTCTTAAGAGCAAACTGAAATTCAAAGGTCTATCCATCAAAAGGTGCTAACATGAACTGGTGTTCTACAAGACTTTTATAAAGAAAGACCACTTGCTTACAGAACTTCCATTGTTATTCATGAAAAAAGAAAAACATGGTCCAATTTTATGTGAATAAATATTTAAAGATTTAATTTATGTTCATTTAAATTTACTGTGGCTAAAATTACAATGTACCTTATGACTTTACATCAAGTGACTGTTACTGTTTCTTCCAATTTTAATTTAAAACTAAAGAGAATGAATGAAAAAAATTCAATTTATAAAAAAGAAATAAAATTTTAATGTGTAAAACTTCTATGAAAAAGTTAGTTTATAGAGTCTATAATTACATTAGTTAGAGAAGAATACTGTCTTTCTAACAGACCACTGTCTTAATAATAACAATAGATTTCAGAACTGGTAAAAGATTATGCAGATGTGTTAGGGAAGAAAAATTTTAGGTTTGAAATGACAGTTGGATTATCACTTGCAAATCAACATGTTTCAACAGACACTACCTTGTTAGAGTCTTTGCAGTAGTGAAAAAGCTCTGGTTATATTTTCTGGCAGTATTTTTGAATCTCTGATCTCACACCACTTTGGTCTCATAGCTGTTGGTATAAGAAGGCATCAGTGATGGGCTTTTTCTTTTCTCTATCTGTTGGTGAAAAAGATAAATTGAGGAACAAGGGAAAGATTTGTTTCCATGCCCTCATATATTAAAAAAGTGAGCACAGACCGAAATCTTAGGGATATTTGTGACCACATGCACAACAGTTACTGAATAATCTTTGAGCGACATTTCAATCTTCTGTTTCTACCTTCCACCAGTTTAAAGCTGAGATATTCTCAAGTCTCATTCAATGCACTGGGACCTGAAAATATTTAAGAGCATACTGAAATTCCCTTCCAGGATTTCTTCTACCTTTGGCAAGAAGATGATTTTGCCTATTACCTTAACACTTGGTTACCTTGACATTTTTGCCGCAATGTAGTTTAGGTGGAGTTACATTTAAAGCAAAAGAGAAAATTCAGTAATGCAGAGCATAGTGGTAAATGGGAGGACACAAGCTTAGTACTTTATGTATGCAATAATGAAAATAAAATACATCTGTAGTTAGTGGCAGTACTTATATAGTTCTGAATACCATTCTAGGAAAGGCCCTGTTTGGGATGCAGACCAGATAGACTGGTTTAGGCTGGTTCCTAAAGAACTATTTTCCACAAATTATCCAATGCAAATACTTATTTCTGCCTACTCCATCTGCACTTCCATTTTAGTTTAGCAGTCTGGTTCAATACATTGCTGTTCATAACCAGACAGTTCACTGATTTACAACCTTTGGCATTCCCAAGTGGATCAGGCCTCAAACATTAAAAAAAAATAAACAAAAGTTTAAAAAATCCCCCAAAACTCAACGAACGAAAAAACCCCCCAAACCCAGCTGTTCTAGATAAGGTTACACATTGGCATTGGTCTCCTACTGTTTCCTGTAGGGCTCCAGTTTTTGTAGGCATATTTGCCTAGTACTATAACTAGTAGCAATCCATAATTCAAAGAAAATGATCAGTGAGCGAGTTTTTTAGCAATTGCCAGTTTAAACTCTCACTAGATCCTTAGGTTAATTGCTGAAATCCAGTGCCAGGTGCAGGATAAGGATGGCATGGCTTTCTGTTTGTTGTCTGTGAAAGTCTAAGTGTCACTTTGGTAATATCTGTGAACAAACCAAACATCCTCTGAAACCTTTGCACAGAGCATAAATACTGTCTTTTGTTTCTTTTGGCAGGATAATTGAAGCTATCTGCATAGGCTGGTTCACTGCAGAATGCATTGTGAGGTTCATCGTCTCCAAAAACAAGTGTGAGTTTGTCAGAAGACCTCTCAACATCATTGATTTGCTGGCAATTACTCCTTACTACATTTCTGTTCTAATGACAGTTTTCACAGGGGAAAATTCACAGCTTCAGAGGGCTGGAGTCACCTTGAGGGTCTTAAGAATGATGAGAATTTTTTGGGTGATTAAACTGGCCCGTCATTTCATTGGCCTTCAAACACTTGGTCTGACTCTGAAGCGTTGTTACAGAGAGATGGTGATGCTACTTGTCTTTATCTGTGTTGCTATGGCAATTTTCAGTGCACTTTCACAGCTTCTTGAAAATGGGCTGGACTTGGGAACAAAGAATAAGGATTATGCCAGCATTCCTGCTGCTTGTTGGTGGGTGATCATCTCGATGACCACAGTTGGTTACGGTGACATGTGTCCCATCACTGTACCAGGAAGGATTCTTGGAGGAATTTGTGTGGTTAGTGGCATCGTTTTATTAGCCCTGCCAATCACTTTCATTTATCACAGCTTTGTGCAATGCTACCATGAGCTCAAGTTCCGATCTGCTAGGTACAGTAGAAGCCTCTCTGCTGAATTCTTAAATTGACCCAACTTACATTATGTTGTACTTACTTGCTAAGCTTTGTCTTAGAAGAGAATGGTGGAAGGTCCCTTCACGTGTCCTCCTTGACTGGATGGTCCTGTGGAACAACATTCTCATCAGCCTGGAGAAAGCCCGTCACCATTCAGACAGGAAGGATGTCCATCTGCCTTGAGCACCTTGCAAGGAGAGGGAGTGATGTTTCAAATTTGAGAGAACAAAATTAACAAAAGAGGATTCAGAAGTCCTCAACCAGACCAGTTTGGTGTTCAGTTTGCCTTCCCACAAAAAAGCAGAACAAAAAATGGGCTTAACAGTGAGATCTGTCATTCCTGTAATTATATCCTAAACCATTCAAAGCAATGTGTAACAGAAGTTTTTCAAAGATTTCAATATCTAAATGCTTCACAGAGGCATTGATAGCTTCTTGCCTGAAGTATCTCCATTTTTAACTCAGAAAACCAAATTATATAGTGAAGGAGAATCACTGCTACTTTTGTGCTTTGCAACAAAGTAGAGCTGGTTCTGTGACTCAGGAAAGATGAAGAATATGGGTCTGTAGGACAAAAAACCCTTGAGGCCTGATTTTGATCTTTGAGGAAGCACACAGATCTTCTGTAAACCCAGTGAAGTCAGTGGCATTTCTCTGAATTTCATAGTTCACAAAGTGCAAGAAGTGAACCTCCAAATGTTGTAAGCAAGGACTTCTTTACGTCACAATTAATTTATTTTCTGGAACCAAATAAATAAGTAGAAGCAAGTATTGTACTTTACAAAGGTCAGCATAAGAAATCAGGGATTGATATATATATTTCCTGGTAGGTTAGTGGGGGAGCTTTCCAAATTTTATATACGTTCAGCTCAACTCCATCCACCTGAAGTTACACATTCATAAGCACAGATTTTCCCTCCCTGACCTCCTCCCTCCCCCACATATCTTAAACAAAGATATCATAGTGAGAGTTCTCTTAAGACAGATTGTAAGATTCCATCATTTGAAGTGGCCTAGAGCAAGGACTGGAAAACAAGAGTACCTACTCCCTGTCAGATGAGACTCTTCATCATCTTCAATTCTGTAGTCCTTACTGAAGGATACACCTCAATGGAAGTTTAAAACACAACTGTAAAAAGCCCAGAGCATACCAAAGAAGTAAAATATAGAAGTGTGAGTTGCACTTGGCAAAATGGTGTACTCTCCAATATTACTAGAAAATGAAAATGAATCAAGTTAGGTTCTGAAATATTGCTCACTACATTTCTTGTGTAGTACTGCTTAATAGCATTGTTCAATATAATTCTGAAAGGCTACTACGTAGAAATGTGCAGTTAGATACTAAAACACATTAAGGTACAGCTTTACAAATTTGGGTATCAATAAACATCGACAGGGAGCTTTCATGCTAACATGAAAGTTCAGAGTCATCAGCACAGCTGAAGTTTGTGTGCTTGCCTGAAAATACTGCATTTACTCTTACTGTGCTGTAGAGGCATCTTTTAGACACGTAATTGTGAAAGGCTTTAGAAGTGAAATGAGTACCATAGAAAACACATCTCTGGAATGGCTCACTCACATAAACCTGCCACTGGTTGATCAGTAACCAGTGCATTGAAGGTTCTACCCTGAGACCCGAAAGTATCATTATCATGTTAAGTGGTCTTAGTCTTAACTAGTTTTAAAGAATCACATTGCAAACACAATTTTTCTGAAGACCTGGAAAGAATTTTAGCAGCCTTCCTACAGACAAGCTTGACTTTCCCTTCAAGACTTCATTGTTAAGTACTGTTACAGCCATACCTCTGTTTCCTGCCACTGGTGTGTTCAGAAGGTTAGCTCTGTAGTTCCCTACACTACTACATTTATGCCTTTTCTATCAAAATCATGTTGCTCAGAAACCTGCTCCAGCATTCCACAGAGAGGTGAATATGAGATCAGCAAAAATTTCTTTCTTAGGTGACATTCACAGCTGATGTTAGTTAGGCAAGTTGTGACTTCAGAGACACTTAGATGTTTTACACCAGTGGAGATGCTGGCTCTGTATTCCTGCATGTGTACCTATATATATCCTGCATATATTATATATTATAGTCAGTTGAAATGTTTGGGGTTTTTTTGTTCCTTGCAAAAATTTTCCTCCTTGACAAAATTAAAATTTCAGACTTTAGTCCAAACACAGATGTTGAAGAAAATGACATTTTCATCGTCTAATGAAAAGTTATTTTGACAGTATCAAAACCATTTCTAAGGAGAAAATTGCTAATTTTTTTCTATTTTGCCTTTTTTTTTTTTTTAGCTAAGATAGGTTAAAAACCTCCCATAAGAACTTAGCCCTACAGATTTTCATGTGCTGTTTTTAATGCTTGGGAAAAATACAGTTTGTCATAAAACTCCTTAAAACTTACTTTGTCTTTTGTCCATGTATTGTATTTAACCAAACCAATACCCTGAGATACAACCATCCTCCACAAAACGCCCAAGCCTTCATCTTGATGACAATAGCTTAAAATCCATACAAAATGTGAATATAAAGTATGTTACAATCTTGATTTCAAGACAAAACGTGTTTCAGCACTACCTATAAATCTAATCTTTAGATGCCTGTGGAAAGGAAAAATATAAATTAATGCACATAATAACTTGTGAATACCAATTTGCACGCTGAATCATTTTGCATAAGCAATTAAGGACAGGAAGTTTTCAACGATCCAGGCTATATATGGTATACAAACGAAATGTTTCATCCTTTATGAAGTGTTTTTCAGATGAAGAATCCTTTCCCAGTGTGAAAACATAAATCTAATGAAAATAACCGTGTAAAGGAATAAGTCTGTGGAGATTCTCTTAGGTCACACTATGTTTTTTTGAACAGTTTGTGTTCAATTTTTATATGGCAAAATGTGAACAGAATGACCTAATGTATTTTTTAATTTGAGTTATAATAAAATATTTTCAAACTGCTGTATATAAACCCACTAAGGAGAGATCCTGGGGTGGGATTTTTGGTGGGTTTTGTTTGTGGTTTTTGTTTGTTTGTTTGTGGGGTTTTTTTGGGTTAGTTTTTTTTTTTTCTTTTTATTGTTGTATGGTTATCAGTGTGTAGACTTTAGTTTCCTTACAAACCAAGCTGAAATAATCTTCATGGTAGCCTTAAACCAGAATTTTATAGGGTAAATAGGATGCCTGACTTCTAGTAATATATTTCATCTTATTTTCAATGGACCAGTGGTTTTTTTAGTGAAACTTTACAAAATATGAATTATATGTATAGTCAAAAATAAGCATATTTTTAAACAGTTGAAACTGTTTTACTAAAATTTTCTGGAGACCATGTTTTATGCAGACATGGTGTGCAGCACTCTATTTCAAAGTACAGCATTTCAAAGCCAAAAGCCAAGTGAAGACAAGCTGTCTCATCTCTAATCATTGCCAGTTTTAACCCTATACAATAAAAGACTTCATGGGCAGTTTCTCTTGGGAACATTCACATCTGGAACAAATTAGATGAAATACAAATAGAATAAAACTGGAGAAAAATGAAGACACTTTGTACAATTGTGATCCAGCATTTTGGTTCATCTAAAATGGAAACCAATGTCAATGAGTTTTGAAATGCCATTGTATGGTTTGATGGCGGTAAAGGTTGATCATACATCATATACTTGGTTCAAACCCTAGGACTGGTTTATTGGGAACTATATATTGGCTGTAATCCTTTAAGGTACTGCGTGTCGCTTATAAGTACTTGATCATTAATGAAGTCACTGGAATGGAAAGCCCTCTAGGGTATTTTCCTTCTACAGTTCTACATGAAGCATCATCCCAAATATCACAATGAATGGAAGATTATCCTTTTCCTTGATGTAAAGCTTTAAAACAATATTGTCTTGATGAGTACACACCAGAAAAAAAAAATTAGTTTGGTTGACTGATGATATTAAGAATTCATATCAGCATAGGGATGAGCCATATAAAAATGTGATATTAATTCTTATTGTACAGTGGCTTATATTGGTGTGTAAGTTTGAGAAAGATTAAAATCCTGTTAATGCAAGATTCCTATCTCAATACCCATGTATTTAAAAGAAAAGGCACTGCTTTTTCATATCATGTATGCAATTCGTGCCTGTAAAGGAACTGATATTTCTATTCCAAAGTAAAACTGAAGTCCTTGTGGGTTCAAAACACTCTTCCCTTTTGGGTAACAACTACAAAAATCTTACCAGATCTGAACACCTTCCAGGAAGTGGACATATGCACACACCAGCCAGCTAAATTCAGCAGCCAAACCCCACTAGTTTCCTGGGAACCAGCACAATGAGCAAGGTCTGCTGTGCTCTGAATTTTATCTCACTAAGAGGTTCGGGATCACTTGAAATTTTTAGAACTATTATTTCAGATGAGCTACTAAGGAGACACTTGCTGGAAAGTTAAATAAGATATGCATAGCAAAAAAGGATACTGCTTTATAAAAAATTTTCACTGATTTTAAAAAAGGAAACTGGCTCTCATTTTCTGTTATTTGTAAAAGCAAACATGCAGGTCAGGATATGTGATGATAGTTAAACTTGCTACATAAAACAGATCTCTGTTTGAAATACAGAGACTTAGTGTGAGAAGTCTTCCAGCCTTGCTAGAGCTGTAACAGCTTCCAATAGCTGAAGAGCTGCCCCAGCCCACATAGAGAAATAGCAAAACACCAGTTTCATAGCAGAAATGTGCAACACAAATTAGGGAGTGTGTTTCAGACAACAGACAGGTTAAGCATCAACAAGCTGCACAATGAGCAACCGAGACAGACAATCTGCTTGACAACAAATGTTAAGAGCACAGAAGAAGAAGAATATAAATCTTTGGTCAAATTAATAAAATACGAATGTTTGCAACTACACATTTTAGAGTCCTTTATTCTTTACAAATGCAAAGGTTTATAATTTCATAGATCCTAATTTTATGTATTGTCTACTTATCTGTAAAGAAAAATTTACTCTATAATTTGAAAAGGTAATAAATGTGGGGAGTTTTATGTGAATACAGATTTAGATAGATAAAATCATGTAATAAAATTTGCTGGTCTTGTTGCCATATTTCATGGATCAGTGGTCAAAACACAAATGTTCACAAAATGTGTTCTTTTAAATAAGTGAATTCTATGATTCTTCATATTGGTACTGTACCTCAGCAAAAACTTCTTCCTTTAACAATTTTTGGCTACTGAGAAGTTTGCCATTTAGAACCCAGGAGTTTAAATCAATATAAAATTTAAATATTTGATCCAGAAGTCTGAAGCAAAAATTAAATTTAAACAGCCACAGGGTTATTCTTCAACAACTGAAAATCTATCATAATTATGGACTGTAGAACTGTCGAAACAAAATGAAAAGCAGCCATGTAACACATATATTATTCCTCAGAGATTATTTTTAAAAACAAATCTGGAAAATTTGATTGAATTTGGCTTCAAGTTCACTGAATTTTTTTTTATATTAGAAAAAACCCCAAACCAGCCCCAAACATCAGCATGGTATTAATTATGGAATGTCAACACAACCAGAAATTTCAGACGTGCAATCCTTGCATTACTGTGAATGGATCTGAGACACTCTCTTGATGCTTTAAATGCAGCCATTTCAAAAGTATTTATTAAAAAAAAGTACCTCACAACTAATGTTCTTGTAAAAAAAAGGTTGAATATTTTAAGAGACCACTGAATTACAAACTATTCTGGTATCAATCCTCTGCATTATTATGAGAAAGAACAGACTTTTCATTTGGAAATCAGGAGCATTTTTAGTTCTGTTATTTATTAGTTTTAAATGTTTTACATAAAATCAGCGAAGAAACAGAAGAAATAAAGCAGATGTCCACATAGTCATAGAAGTATGTTTTAGAAATGTTTTTCCTAAAAGAACTTCAAAAATATTTGGAAGCAGAAAGGTTTTTTTAATGTTTAAACACAGTTACTGTTTTGCAGATATGCTCAGCACTTGCACCTTCCATCAATTTGAGATACAACTGTAAATGCACAGAGCCCCGCAAAATAAGAGTGATTCTTTCTGCCTTGGGGAACATTTTATACATTTGTTTGCCATAAGAATTTAAATTAGAAAACACAAAAGAAGAAAGTTCAATATTGGAATTCTTTCCTATGCACTGCAGAAATCCTCTACTTCTGCTTTTATATTTTTCGCACTCCTTTTTTACCAATATGGAAGTAGTAACTAGGAGCCACAGAGAGGACCAGTTTTCTGTTGTACTAAGGACTCTACAGCTACAGATAAAAATTGCAGTGCTGTTCCCAAAAACCTTACAATTCAATACTGAAACACAATTCAAAGCAGGTAACAGGGCAAGCAAGCAAGATGGCATTTCTCTGTAGCACAAGTGTAGCTATCTATTGAGCCTCATATACTGTTAAGTACTAAGTGTAGAAATACATTTTTTTCTCCTCAATTTAGGGAGCCTCCCAGAGAATGCAGCACTTAGAAGACAGTGTTTTCTACATTGCTAAAGGCCTTGTCAGCTGCTGTGCCCAGACAGCACAGTGTCTAACAAGGATTTTTGTCATTTGAACTTGATGGTATTTGATGGGATGTTATGAATGAGTAAAATTGGGGCCATTTATTAGGATAGCATCTTGAATCCTTGACGCTATAAAAGGATGCTGTTGTACACATGCCATTAAAGATTAAAAGAGAAAAACAATCCCAACAATGTATTCACTAAGTATAGTCATGCAGAGGCTTACTGAAAAGAAAGGCATCACTAACAAAATTACTTAAAATAAATACAAATCTGGATTCCTGTTAGAGTTCTTGTTTATAGCTCTCAAACTCATACGGATTCCTTGAGTATCTCTGCCTTTGGGTGCAGTGTCTTTAAGCTCTACCTGTTTGGTTCTCTGATAGAAACTCAGCCTATAGGTCACAGCAGCCTTTTGTACTCCATTGACTAAGGAGGCTTAAAAACCAGGTATGTCTGAAAGCAAGAATCTTCTTCAAGGCAGCCAGGTAACCAGCAGTGAATGAAATATAAGGTGAATTTTGTTTTGTTTTAGAAAATCTATTTGTCATCTGGGTTATGGAAGACAAAGTCTTCGATGTAAATACCAAGTTGCCCTCAACACAAGACCAAGGACCATGAACTCATCTGCTCCCATCTTTATAGCAGACTCCATCTTCAGCATCTCTATCTTGTTTTCTTAGACCTTTCTCTTTCTGCTTTCACCTAAATCCTCACTCAAGAAGCAGTAAGGTTAAATATTAACATCCACAGACTGAGGCTGCTGTTACCTTTGCCTTCTCTTCATACAGAGTGTCCCATTCACATCTGAAATGCAGTTCAGATTAGATAGCTTAGAATAAATATACATACATTTCTCTGTGTCAGTGTAGGATAAGAAGCTCTCCCCTTCTCCACAATAAATGTCATATATAATGGGAAAAAACAGTCACGCAAAGCAAAGCTTTTACAAAGCAATACAAAAGAGTCTAAATCATCCCCATTCCATCCTTGGTCTAGAGGCTTATCCTGCTGCTTCACATCCCACAGGCCATCCAAATCCCTTCTCAACTCTGCAGTAAAGATCTCCACCTTTGGCTGCCTGGTTCTGCCAACAGGGTGACATGAGAGCTGCATTACCAATGGGATGTTGCAGTTGCAGATTTGCACTTCTTTGCTTTTTTGGTTGATTACTCTAAACTGCTGTTTCTACCAAGAAGCTGTAAAACAAACCAGCTGGGCTTGGACAGAACACTTTCAGTGGCTGATCCACTCCCACCAGCATGTAATAGAGTCATGCTCGAAGCAACTACCAGCCTTGAAAACTGTTAACTTTCACTGCTATATTGAAGAAACCAGCTTAATATCTGTAAGAGGACTTACTACATTTGTGTCCCCTGCTTTGGAGATTTATCCTTACTTAGAGTTCAGGACTGTCACGTGAATTAAAGGAATAGTGCAGAGAGCAGGTGGAAGACTAATTAATGAAAAAAGGAAATGAGGTAGAGGGATAGGGAGAGGTTAAAAATACTAAACCAAACAATGCAAAAGGCTCTGTGCAATGAAATCCTTTCCAAGTGACTCACTTTCCATCCCATTTCTTTCCCCTTTGGTTTTTACCCTCTTCCTAGCTGCCCCATTTTCTGTCTGCTGCTGGCCACATCCCCAGGCTTCTGTGCTGGCACCAAGTATTACTGAAGCACAGTGCCAGCCCACTTGTCTGCTCTCACATCCTGCCCCTTCTTTGCTCTCCTACCTTCATTTCTACAGGCACATTGTTACTTAAATCAAGCATCCTGTCCCTCAAGGACCTGTGCTAAAAAGCAGTTCCCCAGTCCACTCATGCATGGCAAGTGTAAACCAACTAATACCTCCCTACTTTGCTAAAAAGAAAAGCTTTGACCCATTTACTTGGATTACACACTGTGACAACTTGTATCACCAACATTATGATTTACTACTTCCCTCGAAATGTTTTCCAAATGTGTTTCCGTGCAGACGCAGTCTCTCAGATCAGTAGAATAAGAGAGACTCTGGCACTGTCTCGTGCCACTCAGCAGTTGCTTCCCTTTCTGCGGAGTGCTAATGACTACCAGAAAGCATAAGGCATCCACACTGAGGGGACCAAGGGACTGAATTCTGCAGGCAACAATTCGTAACACACACAAAATTCAACATAATTCAACCTCTCCAAGAGTCACATTCTTTCCTTTCAGAGATGACCACTGGAAAATCCCATGAAAGTGTGCCATCTCAGCATGGAGAGTCCCTACACTGCCTTTGTGATAGCTGCTACCCTAAAAACAACCTTTTGCAGCTTACACAGACTGAAGTTGTGGCCAGCACCATGCCAGCCAACTCCTCATGCTCCAAGGCTGTCAGTAACATATGCAGCAAACGCTCCTGTGTTCAGCTCTGTAACTTGGATTCCAAAGTGAAATCCTTATTCACTTTCTCCTACTATTTTAAAGAAGAATATACTACAAACAATAGTTACTATTTTGCTTTTCAAAAAGAGCATGAAACAAAAGCCCAGCTAAAACAACGTAAATTTTCTGGAAGACTGGAGCAAGAAGATAAGCACTACAGTTTTCACTGCTCAAATGAGAGATATAGTTCTCCTGAAACAAAAGATATTCAGCTTGAATGTTACAGTTCAGAGGAAAAATTGGTCAAGTTCATTGTAGAAACCTGCAGTTATTTACCAGTAATCATCAATAATCCATGAACTCTCTACTAGGTCTTTTGTTTTCTCCTTATCTATGAAATGTGCAAATCATATTTTGTGGGTTTTTTGGGGTTTTTTTTAACCAGCTTTAAGAAAGTTTTTTTTAAACTTTAAGACTGCAGTCATCCAAAAAGGAACAAAAGGGAGCACACACAGGTATTGTCCTAAGGTTCAAACTGGTTTATGTGTGAATCTATGTCAGCTCATAGATTACACTGAAAGTATATTCAGACCTTAAAAAAAATGCTTTTAACTGCATTTGGAGCCTGTTTCCCTTGTCTCTACCCATGAAACTTTCCTGCAAGGCAAGCACGTAGATCTCATTACTTATCACAGAATCACAGAATACGCTGAGTTGGAAGGGACCCACAAGGATCATAAAGTCCAGCTCTTAAGTGAACGGCGCACAAAGGGATCAAACCCACAATCTTGGTTATTAGCACCATGCTCCAAACAGCTGAGCTCATCTCAGTTCATTTCTCCCTGAAGCTCTACTAACATGGTTCTATTAATTCAATAACCTGTGAAAGCAAAGAAAGAACTTGCAGTAATTGGGTTCCTATTATGTTAGTGTAATCTCTGCATTACAAGGCAAGTGTTTAGCGAGTGCTAAGAAGATTGAGTTTGTAGGTTCAAATTATAATAATCTTACACTGCCTCTTTGGTGGCAACTGGATCTAGGGCAAGCAATTTAATGGAGTCAAAGTGGTGCCTCCAGCAATTCTGAGGATGCATAGATGTGTTTCCCTTCTGCCTTTGAACAGTGAGCAACAAACACTGTAGCCTAAAGGAGATGGGGAATCCTTCAGGAAAGCATAATCACATCAGATCCACACTGCAAAATCTGCAAAAGAGAACTGTCAGAAGGGGAAACAATCAAGAGTATGTAAAGCAAAAAGCATGTAAAATCATGGTGCCAAATCTCTATTTCTACACCTCCTCACCACTCCTTTTTGGTTCCCTTGGGCTGTAGAATAGGATACAGCACTCTAAAAAGAACATGCCTGCCCCACCAATGGTACTGCAAGCTCTGATATTCCCTGTGAAAACAGAACTCAGATTTTCCCATTTTAAAAGCCTAGGCTGCTACATACTGAGCCAAATGAAACTCTCCGTGAGCAATTGCCATCACAGAACCTACGCAAGACAAGGGAGCCAGATATGGTTCAGCAAAATTTGCTGTGAAAAATCTTTAGGAGGGAGGATATTGTCAAAAGACACATTTCCAAGAAAATTTTTACTCAGATGTTGTGTGGTCAGCAACTGCTTCCATCCACCTACGGAGACCTGCACTCACACAGGTCGTGTCTTCCTTGGGAGGAAACTATAAATAGAGATGCAAAGCACAGTACAAAGAACCCCAATCTATCTATAGGCTCTGTAAGGCTGTGTGTGTTCTGCCAAAGAAAAGTTCCTGCACAATGCAGAGGCAGATGTTGCCGGCAGCATTCACTTGGAGGGCTCCCTATTTCTGCAACTATCCAACCCTTTAATGTGTGCAAGGACTTGGCTCAGGAACAGTTCCTTTCAGCTTTCCCTGCTGTTACTCTACTCACTCCAGCACACTCCAGTCCTCTTCCCAGAAGAGCTGTTACTGAGCTTCCCTCTTCCCCTCACACGGGACTTTACCAATGTTCTCCCACGCTGTTACCTAATCTTCTGAACTTCTTTCTCCTATGCAGGGAAATGCTGTGATAAGGAGGTAGATAGTTCTTTCATCTGCTTGTACTCCTAGTTTTACAGTATCCCTATGCTGATGGCAGCAGGAAAGCACAGACAGGTATATAACAACAGACAGAGCATTTAAAAAGGAAAACCCATCATTGATCATGTGTCAAGGCAAAGGGGAGACACATCAAAGCACCTTCAAGGTTCCTGAAACAGGCCTGAGTTACACTACCATCTGAAGAGACTAATCCATAAAAGCAACATGCTTACAGAATGTCAGTGAGACTACAGGATGCTGCAGGAAAGATAATTAGGAGACTGTCAGCTGAAAGATATAGGGTAATGGTTCCTGCTGCTGGCAGAATACAATCCTCAAAAATAAATGTCATCAAAACCGTGCATTATTTTCAATGCAGGAGACACTGATCTCATGGCAGAAATCTATTTTTATGTTAAGCCTGATGTGCTAAGTGATTCATAAATAAAGACTGTTTTCTATAAGAAAGATTTCTCAAGTAACCAGACAACTGACTTTGGTATTACTAAACTTAAGTATGTCTTTTTTTGTTTGTGAATAGTCAAATAGAAACCCCTTAGAATACAGCCTGCTGACAAACAATCTGAGCCAAGATGTACCTTTTGCCTGAGCATACTGATAGCTCAGCCAGCTCTGAACAGCTTTATCCCACAGCAGTACTTGGAAGAAGAGCTTATAGGTAGCAGCTGTGAATGGGATTCTAGGCAGGTATAAGGATTTAGAAAATCCATCCTCTCATCCCACCTTCCACAATTTATTAGGCTGTATTTACTGTTGGAAGCAGTGGACAGAAAAGGAGTGATGTGCAGAATGAAAGAGTTGATGCTGAGAACCTGAGACCCACACCATCTGGAGGACATTGTGTTACCTAAAAGCATCTTACAGCCAACCAGGAAGCCCAGCTTCATCTAAAATGATATCCCATTTGTGAGCTCCAAGCCTGCTCAGGGATACCAACCAAAGCACAGGTATGATTTGGAGCTTCACTGTAAAAGTGATGCCATGATGATTTTTTGCCTTTTTATATATACTCATTTTCATATACTCTTCTATGTAGCTTTTATGCTTTTAGCCCACATACTTCTAATTCCTCAGGTTTGATAACTAGCATAGACCCAATATTCCATTAAGCCAAGAAATCAAACATCCTGGAAACCTCGCAGCTGCGGATGAGAAAGCCCCAGACACCAAGGTCCTCTCCAGAACACATTCTGAAAACTAAGAGAGGCCCATCCAGGGGGAAGGTTCCTTGGACGGGGGGTTCACTCGAGCCTCTCATTGGGGAATCTTTGATAGATGTGCTGATTCCCAAGGCCTATAACTGTGTATGTGATGTATCGTGGGGATGCATTTTTCGGTGTGGTTCTCAGCACGTTCCACCCAGACAGAGAGTGCACCTTAAGGATCCTTAAATAAATACTGAGGTAAACCCCTTCTCCCTTTTAACCATGTTTGGCTCTGATTTTAAGGAAAGGCAACAAAAGCATATTTCTGATTAATCTTCTCTGCTGAATACACCTGGAGAAAACTTCTCTTTTTGCTCCTTATATTACAGTTTCTCCTCCCTAACATACTGGACAACTCTTGTTTTACATTTGTAACATTTGACATTTCACTGGAGCTGCAGGCCCAGAGTTTTCTTAGACTCTATCTTGCCTGAGTGGCTGTGGCACACTGCAAGGTCCTGGTTGCCTACTCACTCAAACCTAGAGACTCAGCCAAAGGCTGTAAGAGTCTCTTTCCCATGGAAAATTGTCCAGGAGCAATCCAGATGACTCTTTGGCTCTGCATCTTAGACACATCCTTAGTTAAAACACCACCAAAAGATTTTACAGGACATGTCTAGTGCTCTCACAAGGATGCTTAGGTGTAAAGTACTGCTACTTGATGGCACCAGCTGGTGAATTAGTAGGAAACAGCGATCCTCTGGTGGAAAAACTTCTGTTATTCTTGCTTCTTACTGAACAGCATGAATTCATTGCATTCTACCACAGAGTATTGCCTCAGCACATACCCAGAGATCACTTTGCCCTAATTTGAGGGTGGAGCACTAACAGTTTATACCTTCAGGACATTCCAACACAGAGGTTTCCAACTTTCGACATTTATTACTTATGAAAATTGTTACTAAAACTCATCATGTGAAAGGTGACTTTCATCTATGCACGTTCCTTATATCCTGAGGTGTGACAGAGAAGTGGTAAAACATGATCATGTACTAAAATATTAATAAACTGACAAATTTTTAAACCCAATCTCATGATTTTTGAGCAGCTGGTGTTGGCAGTCCTACATGTTCATTGATTATTGCCTTCTCCAAGGAACTGCTAGAGTAAATACAGAGCAGTGTTACTGTTGGGGAAGGGTAGATTAAGTCCAAATATAGCTGGTTCTGAAATATGACTGATAACAGCTAAAATTAAGTATGACTGACAAGTGGGCGCTGGGCCAAGAAAGCAAAAGACTTACGTATTCAAGTCAAGCCCCCTGGCATAAATTGTCCCGTGGAGTTCCGATACAACTGTATTTTAGTTGTTAATACTGAGAAACACTGCATGGGACCTTTCTCCAGCCCATCACAACACCTTACTATTGATCTGTTTCAAATGACACATTTGTACAGAACATTTCCTCTAACACAACTGCAAGGGAGGTTTTTGCTGGTCTGGGGTTTTTGTCTATAACATAATCTTGTCTTATTCAGAAAAGTTTGTTGTAATACTGCACTGAGGATGTGGTTGTCTCTGGACTCCAATCTGTGAATTTGCACAAGAAAATGCTGACAAGAAGAAATTAAATACAAGGACAAAGCATCTTCCTCCAATATCTATAACATATCTGAGAAAAAGAAACTTTTGCTGTGGACTGTAGATTATTTGAGAGAGAAATGCTAACAGCCCAGGGAGGGAAAAGGAAGAGGGGAAAGAAGACTTTGGCAGCACTGTGAAAACAGAAAACCTCAAAGATGCATTTTACCTCTCCGTGTCCAAGAGAGACCACTCATTTTATTTGGGAACCTATTTCACTACGAATACAGTGTTTAAAGGAAAAGTTCAGGAATAATATGGTACTGCAATCATGAGATTTCCCTTCTGGTTGTAAAAGAAGAAAATGCGTTGCAGCAGAAAGCACACACACAGAAACTTTGAAGTCTGGTTATCCATGTCAAAGTCAGCAGCAAAAGGCAAAATATCCAACTTTACAGTACAGCATTTCAACACTGGGAAGTGTTATAAGCCATAGACAAAGGGCCTGGGGATTTTGAAATTAGTTTCTCAAAAGCAGAATGAACAGGGCTTTTAGGTAATTATTATTTTACTGACAGCCAACAATGATGTCTCAATCAGATGAAAAAATTACCTTTGCTTCCGCAATTCTGAAAATCAAGGGGGAAAAAAAGCAATCACAACAAAGCTGAAAAGTAGTGAAAGCAATATTTACTGTAGGTTCCTCTAATGCTTTTCACATCTAGAAACTGGAGGATAAAAGAACACTTCATTGCTTGCCTGGAATAAAGCATTGTTTTCACAATTTCCATTCTGCTCTTATTCAGGTAATACACAACTGCAGAGAAATGGTCATAAGAAACATAACCTATTGCCCCAAAAGTTACTCATTCTTTAGGCTTTACAGTAATGACATCATAAAGTTTTCAATTCCTTCATTTACTTTGTCAGACAAGTTCTGCATGGGAATCTGAAAAGAATACTATACATATGTAACAAGAGGTAGGTACCCCCAGATAAGATTCAACACATTAAAAAAGATTCCTGATCCCCATCATACAACAGTGAAAATAATGCCCTTATTGCCAAAACTGCTAGTAAGTAACAATTGCTATCAAGTGTTTCACATGTAAAAGCCTTATCTCAAGACAAAGAAGTGCCCAGGAAACAGAAGTGAAACACACAATAATTTCTAAATTTATAGAGAAGATATAAATGGCTGCCTCCCTAATACCATCTCCTTCAAAAAAAAAAGGCAAGAATTCTGTTTTGAGAAAGTTACACAGTAAAAAATTTGGTTAAATTTATATTAATATTTTAAGTCTATTATTATTTTAAAATTTAAAATTTACAATTTTTATTAATTTTCAGTATTGATAGATCTGTGAAAGAGAAATCTCTTAGTCATCAATACAAGCCTATTTCCAACAGTCATCTCTGCTGTATAGAGTACATATGGGTGATAAAGCACCAATAAATTCAAGTACAGGTTTTAGAGGTAACTACCACCTTAGTCTGTGTACAGACTTAATTTATTTCTTTCAGTTGCTAAATCAAATGGAACATGTTTACAATATCAGCCTTTCGCATTAATAGAGTTTATCTTGGTGATCATCTCCTAGTTTGGGGGTTTGTAAATATTATGTATACACACACACAAAGCAAATATTAAGCAAATCCAACCTAGTACTCTTAAAAATGAGTACTGCATAAACAAAACATAAGTGCACATGGCAATTTTATGTTCTAAATCCACCCACGCAGTTGTTCTCAGCAATTCAAGAACAGAGATGCATGGGCAGATTGACAGAATTTGAGTTACAGACATCTGTGCTGAAATAATGATCAGCATATGAAGGTTTTGTTCATTAGGCAACTGATTAAGGTCTTGGTTTTTTATTTATTTTATCCTCAAAAAGAAAATAAATACAACAATCATAGCAACAACAACAAAAAAGCAGAATAAGATCAAGGTACTCTGCTTCCTTCATTCACTCCCAGAGATCTACTCATCTTGAAACATAATCTCAATGCTATTCCAGGAACAAGCCACGATAAACAAACTTGCACGTATGAAACCAGTGATCTTAAAAATCTAGAAAAAAGGGAATAAACTACAGGGTCCTATTTTCTTCAGCTGCTGCCAATACCACACTGGTCCCTAACAGACCAGATGTCCAACTGCCAGGCGCCATGAACTGTTTGTCTCAGCGTCTAAAAGTGAGACCTCAGGTTGAAGATAAAAGCAGGAAGTCTTTTCCTTCTGGGATATTTTGTTTATGTTAACTGTACAAAGTTTTATGGTCTTCAAAAATGCCCAGTCTTTCTTTGAACCCTTCTAGGGTGAGTGGCCTCATTTTGCCCCAATAACTTCCTATGGCAGCAAGTTTTACAATCTGATTATCCACTGTGTCAGCAAGCCTGATAAGCAAAGCAGTCTTGGCAAAAGTCTAGAGACTAAAGCAAGTGATGAACCAAAAGTCTAAGACAAAACCAAGTTTCTTCCTTTAAAGGAAAGACTTTAGGCTATTTTTTTTTTTGCCATGGAATGTTCTCATGCTCCCGTGGTACACAAACAACAGCAGAACCTCCATTTGTAACTGTAATTTTATTCATGTCATCCTCCCATGCATCTCTCTTGCAAGGTAAACAATTCCCCATCTTCAATTTTGTGAGCTAAAACAAGGGAGAGATCACACCTAGGTTTTGTTCCAACAGCTTGCAGCAGCAAAGTTTCACAGCTTACTTTTAAGCACCAAGACTTAAATTGATTAACTGAAAAAGAGGATAAATTTATACGTTTTTCACAGCTTCCTTGGAGCTCCAGGGCACAAACCTTTTCTTTCTGTGGCTTTCAGTCAATACTGAATGACTTTTCAAGAACTTGATTTGAGAGCAACAATGAAGCAAGAGCTAGTTAAACAATGGCATTATGTCAAGGCATGACCTACCACAAAACCTGTGCTCTTCTGGTACTGTAGCATGTATTCACACCGGAAAAAAAGGCAGAAAAACAAAATACAACACAGCTTTAGTGAGTGAGCTTACCAGGCACACCTATTTCTTCTGGCAAATGCTGGAAGAACTGAACTGGAGGAGCTGTAGTGCATCTGCAGACAAATATGCCCAGAGTCACTATAATACGAGCTAGATCCAATGGATTTCAAAAGGTCAGGACTGCTACCACACAAACCTATCCTTGATTCACATCCTTCTGCTCTAAAAGAATATGGGTACCACACTTTCAGGGTCTTCTGTTCCACTACAGGCAGACTTGTAATCAAGCCATTTTTAGTTTATTTTTCTCTGGAATAAACAGAATCCTGATCAGCAAATTCTTTTCAACCATAAATTATGCAGCATGTCTTCCAGTTCGTTAATACTGCCTAGTCTTGAAAGCTACAGGGATTTCACAATTCTTCCTGTAACATTTACAAAATATTTCCATAAATTTCCTACTTACTGAGCAAATAACATATCCTCTCCAGTTAATGTTCCTAACACAGAGTCAGAACATCCACTCAGGGTAGCACGTATGGAGCACCCAGCTGGTTCTCTCAGTAGGAGAACAGCACAGACAGAGTTTGTGGGCTTGAAATTTCACCAAGAAGAAAACCTGCCTTCAGGGCAACAGGAGCAGGTAAGAAACGGTGCAGCAAAGACCCAGGGTCCTGGTTCATAGCCCTGCTTTCACAAGTAAATGGATGTGCAGGGGTCCCAAGGGCTTCCCCTGTCACTGAACAGTGGTTATCCTGTGTTGGATGTGTCTGTTCAAAAGGGGGTAAAGACAAGGCAACTCAAGGTTCCCTTCTGCCACTACCAAACTCAAATTCTAAAATCTAAGTAGAAGGCGTTACACGAGTGGGTAAAGAAATCATATCACACATATTTTATATGGGTATTTTACTTTCTAAAATATCTCCTATGAATAGATCTTCCCCCAGTTTATAAGCAAAGTAGATTTTAATAGTTTTCACTCAGTGCATGACCACAGATATTTTTACAGCAAACATATCTTCAAAACCGCATGTTTTGAAGACTCTCAATAGGCAATGATCTAACTGGTGGGGGTCACTAATGATTAAACATTACCAAAAAATGATCCATTTTAGCCAGGCCTCAGTATGTTTAATCTTAGCCAACTCACAGCACGAACTCCAGCCATAAATTCATGCTGTTAGACTTGTCACAGCAGGGTGCTCTGGGTCACTAACAGCATGCCAGCTGGCACCTGCTGGGATCCAAGGCAGGCACAGAGTGATTGAGGAACACCACAGGCCCATGAGCTCTGTGTAGGGCAAGGCTGTGCCGTGTCCTATAGCAGCCGAGGGGCTGCTGACTTCTCAGGAACACTAAATTCACAAACAGAAGCAGCATTGTATCACATCCCCCCAGTTTGTGATGCTGACTTTGTTGAGCAAAAGTCCTGTTTTATGCAATGAATTAAACATTTCAGATGTTTTCAGAAGATGGCAGGAGAGAAGGGAATCCCTTGATAAAAGACATGTGAATCACTGGTTAGAGCGACACAGCAATTTAGTTCCAGAAAACAAAACCACTGCCATATCTGTTGCAAAATGTGAAATATGTAAAAATTTTCTTAAGAAAGGATGTTGTTTGATCTTTGTATACGTTACAGTCTAATCAACAAGAAAGGAGAGTTAATCTGTGTAACAGATAGCAGCTAACAAGCAAGGTGTTAAGTGGTGTCCAGGGGTTAGAAAGACAAATTTCTTGTTGGCAGAATTGCCTTGTTAAACCTTGTTAAAGTTTAGGGCTTGACATGATTTGGTGGTCTCAGATCTCGTGGGAGGTTAACAAAGGTTTAGAACGTAGGAAGGATGTACCAATGATAGTGGACACAAAGAATGCACAATTTACAGACCACAAGGGCATCTGATGAAACTCCCAAGATAAGGAAGACAACTTGGCAACTGTGCTGAATCAGCTCTGAATGGGTAAAAGGTAATCCTGGGAGAGGGAGATGGCGACCACCGACTCAGATCACCAACTCAAGAAACCCACAGAGCCAACAGAAGAGAAAGACTGAGGATGCAGACTAATGAGTATGGGAAACAAGACAATCACTGACAAACAGAAGATAGAATACTAATTAATAAGAGAACTATGTAACTTCTAGCCAATTAACATGAATACCTTTGTTTGCTAAAATACATACAAAGTAAAAAAAGTTTTGGTAGTTGGTGTCCTTGATTTATGGAACACCACCGAGGACCCAGGCTTGTGCAACTCTGAAATAAATATTCAATTTCTCTCTCCAGTGTGATTGCATCAGCAATAGTGCAACCAGTAGGACCAGGGAAGTGATTCTTCCCCTGCACTCAGCACTGGTGAGGCCACACATCGAGTCCTGTGTCCAGTTCTGGGCCCCTGAATTCAGGAAGGACATTGAGGTGCTGGAGTGTGTCCAGAGAAGGGCAAGAGAGCTGGTGGAGGGTCTGGAGCAGAAGTCCTCTGAGAGCAGCTGCGGGAGCTGGGGGTGTTTAGGGAAAAAAAAGGGAAGCTCAGAGGTGACCTTGTCACTCTACAATTCCCTGAACGGAGCTGGAGCCAGATGGGGGTCGGTCTGTCCTCCCAGGGTGCCAGCAGCAGGATGAGAGGAAATCACCTCAAGCTGCGCCAGAGGAGGTTCAGGTCGGAATTTCTTCCCAGAGTGATTGGGAATTGAAATGTGCTGTGCGGGGAGGCGGTGGACTCACTGTCCCTGGAGGTGTTTAAGGAAAGCCTGGACGTGGCACTCGGTGCCCCGGTCTCGTTACACGGTGGCGTTCGCTCATAGGCTGGAGGCGATGTTCTCAGAGGCCTTTTCCAACCTAAGTGAATCTGTGATTAGGGGCTCGTTGCACAGCGGGTCAGGACCCCGACTTTGCGGACAGTGTCCCCGCTGAGCAGGGCCCAGCAGAGCGGCGTTTCCCCGCCCCAGCGCTGCCCGCACCCCGAGCGGCGTGAGGCGGCACCGGCCCGGGACGCGTGGGCGCGAGAGCCCCGCGCGCGCTCCCGCTCCGCCCCGCGCACCGCCCCAGCACCCGGTGTGGGCGGAGCCTCGCCTCTCCCCCGCGCTGATTGGCTGACGGGAACCACGCCTCCTCCGGGCCTCCAGCGACGGGCTCGCATCCCGCCCCCACTCTCCCTACCGCTGCCGCCCCGCCGCTTAAGGGACTCACAAATTTTGCCTGACTGAAAATTGCCACCGGTCTCCCTTTTTTCGGAGCGGCAGGCGTGCCTGGAATAGGCGCGTTCGAACTGCTCTGGTACAGGCTACTGTATTTCTTCGAACTTTTTTTTTTTTGCTTAGTCTCATTCTTTCCGCGGCTTCCCGCGCAGGCGGTCGTGCGAGGCGTCCACGAGTCGGTGGGGCCCTTGAACGTTACGGCGTCGCAAAAAAACCGGCTCGGGGCGGGGCGGGTCCTTTCGGCCGAGGCGTCGCAGCCGGTGCCCGCCCCGGCCCACCATGTACTACAAGTTCAGCGGCTTCGCGCAGCGCCTCGTCGGGGCCACGGCGTCCGCCGCCTACACCCCCCAGGTAACACCCCACACCCGGGCAGGGGCTGCGGCACCGCGGACGTTTGTTGAGTCGGGGAGGGATCGGCCGCCCCCACGGGCACCGAACGTATCCGGCCCCTCGCGTGACCTTGGGTGAGACGGGACTCCGCGCTCAGCCCTGCAGCCCTTGAGTCAGCTTTGGGATGGACTGGGGGTTATAGCGAGAAATTACCGCGCTTTCATCATAGAGAATGGCCCCAGTACCTGGCGGGGTTTTAAAATCACCGAATCACAGAACCAGTTAGGCAGCAAAAGACCTCCGAGATCACCCAGTCCAGCCTGTGACCGAAAACCTCCATGTCAACTGGACCAGGGCAGCGAGTGCTCGTCCAGTCTTTCGTTAAACACCTCCAGGGACGGCGACTCCACCAGCTCCCTGAGCAGCCCATCCTAATGTCTAATCTCCCTTCCTGTGAAGAAATTCCTCCTGATGTCCAACCTAAGCCTCCCCTGGCATAGTATGAGGCTATTTCCTCTCATTCTGTCTTTAGTTGCTTGGGAGAAAAGACCGACCCCCACCTGGCTACAGCCTCCTTTCAGGCAGTTGAAGACGGTGATAAGGTCACCCCTGAGCTGCTCCTCATCACTTGTGCTCCAGACCTTCCCCAGCTCCGTTGCCCTTCTCTGTACCTGCTCCAGTACCTCAATGTCCTTTCTGAAATGAGAGTCCCAGAATGGGACATTGTACTGTAAATAGCAGCTGGCAAATGAGAACAGCGCTGATCTCTGGACTCTGTGGTCCATGCATGCAACAAAAAACCCCAAGTACTGAAAGCATTAAAACCCTTACCAGGGAGGACACGAATCCGTAAAAGTTTGTTTAACTCAATGAAACTCAAAATCACTCAAAATGAACATTCAGTTTTCCTCTGTATGATGCCAACTTAGTAAATAAGTGTATAGAGGTTAAAGATGGCATTAAATAAGCCTATACTTTTCACACTGCATAGTGAAAGTACATGGTTAATTCTTCAGGAGCAAAGCAAATCTGGCTGAGGGGACAATGAATCCCAAGTACCTCAGTCATTTCAAGACACGGAGAGTTGCATATTGATGAAAATAAATCACAGAAATTGTTTGCTTTTCTGTACATCAGCGTAAATTCCTAAGTAATATTAGGAAGATTTGTAATGTGATTTTATCATGGGACAAATGCAGCTTGGTTGTTACACCATGTTCAATTTTCTGCGTAAAGTTTGAAAAAAATTAATTCTTACAGTTAAAAAAAACCCCCAAAAAACCAACAAAAACCTGTAACCTGGAGGTTAAGAGTTGTAAGAATGATTTTTTTAAAAGTCAGCCTTTCAAACAACTGCCTCCAGAGAGCAAACATCTGATTAAACAATACAAGTCTTAACAAAAAAAGTAGATACATGTGCACACACACAAATGAAACCAAAGTTATGGGTTAGTATTCTTCCTAATAAATTCATTAATAAAAAGTAACTGAAATTAGTCAAAGTCACTACATTCTTGTAGACTAATGTGTACTGTTGTGATACACAACTCTATTTCATTCTTAGCCTGCTAGTTGTGTTAGCAACCTACTTTACAGTTCTGCTTTCCTGGGTAATCCTTGACTGTGAGAATTTTACTTGGAAAATCCAGTCATCTTCTGCAAGCATTAAGCAGCTGTAAAATCTCAGATTAATTTGAGGGGCCCAGGACAACTACACAACTTCTAATTTTTAAAATTTTTTTTGGACTTAAGAGAACTTGATGATAAGGCTGAGTACTGTGGTTAATGCTTCATACTCTGCCAGAATGCTCCTAACAAGTGGAATGCTGCAGGTTACTGCAGGACTTTTTTTAGTTCCCCAGAGCAGGCAATAGAGTGCACTCTTGTAAAGTTTACAGAAGATGCCAAGGGAGTGGCCCCAAAATGTTTGAGGTAGAGTTGCCATTCAGAGGGGACCCATCTACAGAGTGCGGGAATGATCTGACGGGAACGCTGTGAACTTCATGATGGAAAAAAGGCAAAGTTGCTCATGTAGGAAGGAAGAGCCCCGGCATGGTTAAAAGGTGGCAACTGAGGGGCTGGTGGCCACAGCTCTGTGGTAGAGGCCCTGCAGGCACTACCAGGCAGGAGGCCAGCAGCCTCCTGGCTCTATCACCCTGTGAGCTGTTGGTTGAGGAAAGCAGCACTCTCCCCTGCTTAACTCTTACTGGATCATATTGAGGTGCTGTGTCCAGTTGTGGGCCCCCTGCTGTGGGAATGGCAACTGGAGCAAGTTCAGCAGAAGTCAGCAGCCAGCTGAAGTTAGCAAAGATGGAGCCAGGCTTTGCACAGTGGCCTGTGGTGGTAGGGCAAAAGACACCAGGCATAAATGCAACAAGAGAGGTTCACACTGGCTGGAAGGAAAGAAATGTTCGTGGTGGGAAGAGTCAGGCAGTGGAGCGGCTGCCCAGAGAGGGGGGTTGTGCACTGTGTCCTCAGAGGCTTTCAAGGCCAGGCCAGACAAAACCCACAGCAACCTGGTGTCAGCTTGCTCTGGACTAAACAGCACTAGAGGGCCCTTCTGTCCTGAATTAGGCTATGGTCTTAAGTAAACGTTGAGGTAACAGAGAGTTTCTGATGTGGTAGTTTCTGTCCAAGATGGTTTTTTGTCCTCGTCTTTCCCCATCACCTCAAAAGGCTTCCTGGACAGCTATTGCAGGACAGGGGTGCAAGAAACAGGGAAGACAGCAGAACAAATAATATATTCTAGTATGTCTGTTCATTAGCAATATATCCAGCACTGTTGCAGTGATATACCTCTGCAGAAGATCTTACCTCTTCTAGACAAAGTCATGTTCAAAGAATAAACATTGATACTTCATTTCTATAGTGGAGAACAAAGGCTTGGGGGAGGAATGGGGAAGGGCTTCTAGCCTAAACAGTAAAGAACCTCCTTTCTGGAAGTTACATTTTTATAAGTTAACTTTCAATCCCTTTTTACAATGTTATTAAGCCAGCTTTTTGGTAGAATTTCCTTTTTTTCCCCCCGAAGTTTGACTGAATTCCCAGGTCACACATTTAGATACATCAGTCACTAAAATTGTTTTCAATAAACAGCAATTGAACTATAAGGGTAATCCCATGAGTATGGAAGTGTTAAGTCCAAAACAAAGTAAATTTTTTCCTATTGATTTCCTTGCTCCATTTAATAAAAGTATAGCTCAGCATGTAAAGTGGTTTGCTGTTTATACTTCTATTTATTTTGATGTTTCTGGAAAAGTGAAGACATCCTGCGATTCAAATTCTCCTCGGTAAAACATGCAGTATAATAATTCTCTCTATTCTGTGCTGTTACATGCTAGTGTTTCCAGACAGAGTACTGTTTTGCTGCAGGTTTAAGTTTACTGTGGGCTAGCAAAATACCAGTACAAATGTATTTCAGAAATTCTTTTGCTAACAGTAACATAACTAACAGCTTATACTAACAAAAAAAATTTCTTGTGTTTAAAATCTGTATTGTTCTTTCAGACTTAGCATTCTTAGAATACTTAATTTTGCATTTAACGAAGTGGTATAAAGTAGTCTGAAAAATTTATCTTGTTTGAATAAATGGGAACTTCCTTAGCTAGTTGAGGAGTGAAATTGTTTCAAAACTACTCCTCATATTTTAGAGGGTAATGACTGCCATAACCATTACAAATTCAATAAAAAATATTAATTCAAAGAATTGGCTTATGTTTAAAGTACACGCAGTGGGACCAGTTTCAAATGGTGTCAGATGAGGACAAGTACATGAACTTTTCCCTAGTTTTTCTACTGAACCTGATCCTAGTAGAATTTACTTGTACAACAGTATCTTCACTTAATACAACTTATTTTGCTTGTAGCTATTTAAAGCCCTCATGACCCACAGATACTTCAATTTTAGCCAAGATGAATTGCTTAGAGTTTGTTGAGAATATATACTATGTAACCTTTTATGCCCTAGATGGTACTTAATATGTACAAAAAAAATCACTGAATCGTCGTCCCAGTACAAAGACTCAAGTGATGTTACCTAAAAGCCTTGTGTTAGTGATAACAAATATATTTAACCTTATGCAGTGAGGTGTGTTCTACTATGAAGGACCTGATGCTTAGTTTAGAAGTGTCAAGGTTCAGTAGGTTCATAGAAGTTATTTCAATGCATGTTCTGAAATACTGATTCTCAGAGCAACTTCCCCATTCCCCTTTTCCCTTTGGCCCTTACCTCAGTTTTCTCTCCTTTCTCATTCTATGATCTCTTTGAGCAACTCCCCTTACATTTAAAAATTTAAGAGTGGTGCTATCTCCATTAAATTATGCTCCAAATCCTTAGTCGTTTTTGCTGTCAGGAAAATGTAAGTCTAACTTGCAAATTCATACTAGCAAGGTATAAATTCGTTTTAACTTTAAACCTCGTGGCCAACCAACAGATACATTGGGTCCTAAGATCTTCAGATCTCTGACAGGAAAACAAACACTCTACAGAAGGGTATGCAGAGAATTCTGTTAGCTCTTTTGGATTAGCTACATGTCTTGACCTTTCAATGACTTCAGCATTTGAAAAAGTCGTTGCTGTAGCATGCTGATGAAATCAGCTGATGTTGACTCTTCTACATAACCACATCTGCTGTACTTTGTCCAAGAATTGGAAAAAAAAATAAAGTTATAGTGATTAAAAATAAAAGATTAATTCCTCTTCTGATATTAAGGTGTTTATCAATGTATAACTTTATTTTAATGAAGCATAGGTCAAATGTGTAGAGGCATTAATTCCTCAGTACTGTCCTGAGTGTAGTGAGACACCGATGTCATTAATTAAGCCCATGGTTTTAGTAATGTTAAATACAGTGACCAAGGGTCATTTAAGGTGTGTCAGTTCTTAAAAGTGATCTGCAGTGGAATACAGCCATTACATTACACTGCGGATTTCTCCTCAGCCATGCTAAGTTTAGTAATCTGGGTGTGAGATAAAGCACTTGCCACTTTCTCTCAATAAGCACAGACAAGTACCAAGTGGGAACAGCCAGGCATTTGCACTAATTTAACTGAGCTTGGTCGGAGTTGGCCAAGACTCACAATTCATGGATGGAATTCAAGTGAAATTTTACACTGGGGTGAGGAACTCTAATTAATGCAGTGTCTGGGTTAAGCAAACTGAACTGTCTCCCTTCTGCAGCATGCGTTTTGTTGTACCAGCCAATGAAGCCAGGGAACCACATCAATGTTTTTTATTTAAATTGCTAAGTGATGTTCTGAAGTGGCGCCATGCTGCTTTGAAAGTGATTTACACCAGTACACTGATGATTGTGTGAGTTTTCTGAACTAGTTCCATTTGATTTCACAATGAAGTTTGTCACTTGAATCAGATCTGACTCTGCTATGACTCCTGCAGAAGGGGATCTTACAACTATCTGAACAGGAATGTATTTCTAAAGGCTGAAGAAGTATGCAGTAACCTACAGTTGTTGACACTGATTTAGCTATTTCTATAGTAATCCCTGGATATTGCATCCAGTCTCCTGTAGAGGCAGGAGTTTTAGTGCTAATCACAAATGGGTGGGGGTTGCCTCCTATCCGTGAGTTTAGAAATGATGAAAGAAGAATCTTTATCATGAAACTGTTGGAAGTAGTTTGCACCTTACTCCAGTACTCAGTATTTACACAGTACAGATAGCTCGTGAAATGGTGTATGAGCACAACAAGCAGGAATTGCAGTGATTTACTAACTGTTGTAGTTATTAGATGGCACTGCTCCTGAAAACTCTGGGCTCTCATGAAGGCAGAGGGGAGATTCAGAACTGGAAACTGAGGCAGAGGAAAGATGTACATTTTCACATTTGCCGCAATACTAACGATAAAGAAGGCAAGAAAAGCTTTGGAAAAAAGTCACCTGCGCATTTGGTATAAACATCTGTTCTTTAGTTATTTCTGTCAAATCACCAACTTTCAAAGATAAATCTAATAAATTACTCAAAGTTCCTATAGACAAAAATACTTGTCCAAAATTGCTTTCTTCAAGGCCTTTGATGTAGCTGGTACTTAGCCTTGAATATATAGTTAGTAACTTCCTGTGGCTCCCTAGATGCTTCCTTCACAGCTGTGTGGCCAGAACTGGTCACTGGTCTTAAATAATTCAGTGCTTACCTTCTGTGCAACCCTCAGTAGGAAGGCAGTAGTTACTGAATGTGCCAAAGAATTCAGTTTTGCTGCTGCCTTTCAAAACATAACCAGAAAGGTCACAAATAGATTCTAATATTCATTCAGGCACTAGAAAAGTGGGAAGCTGAACCCACATCCTCAGGGTAGATCACTGATGACCATTCCATAGGCTATTTTGGGAGGCTGAGAAACCTGTTTTTTCTGCTGAAGATGCCTGTTGTAGCAGAGAATTTACATATGGAAAACACGTCTGGTCTGTGGCTGGCACAAAAGAAAGAGTGCCAGTCTGCTTCCAGCTCCAAATACTGTCAGACAGTCCTCTTCGATACAAAATGCACCAAGTAGTCCTTTGAACAGAAACCAGAATTTCAGTGTAGTCTTAACTTGACCCATGGCTACTTCTGTTTGTAATAAACTGTTGCATTAAACTAGCTGCACAATGCTTTTCATTTCTGTGGCAAGTTAGGAAAAGAAAATTGCAGCTGTTTTGAGAGCCATAATGTAAAACATCACTGCCACATGTCCAGACATAACTGTTAAATCTAACTAGAGTAATGAAGACAAGGAGGCCACCTCATGTTGGCTGTGACTTTGTGCATTAAATAACTGAATTATATGGTTTCTAGTTATGACAAATGCACAGTACAAGCATGTGAACCGAAAGGAAGTTCAGCTGTGCTGCTCATGGGGAGTACGTTGAGATGTGGGAAGTTGCAGCAACATCTGAATTATAGGATGTAGTTACACCTGCATAAAATATCTGCTATATCAGGGTCTCTGAAGGGCCTTGAGCACCACTTATAACTTCTGTATGACCCAAATGATCCTTATCCTTTTTTTTTTGAATCCCCAAACTATACATCCAAATTATTTAAGGCCCAGTTATTTATGGCAACTGCTTGCAGCATTCAGGAGGTAGAGTTCATTCCTCACTCTGACCCTAGCATCAGGGATCCTTGATCCTAATCCTTCTGCTCAGACAGTCCTAGATAGTCTCTATGCAAAATAGAAGCAGTAATTTTGACCAACTACCAGCACAGAAAAATAACAGCTGTAAATGTATGCCATGAGGAAATTAGAAAGGAGGCTTCTATTTTCTTTGCTAAGCTGTGACCCAAAGCAGTCACTGAGATATCAGTGGGCCAACAATGTGTTTGTAGCTCATTGTCACAAGTCTTTATACCAGATAATTACTCCTTGTAGTGTATCCTTGTAATGACTGGCAGTGTGCCTGCCTACTGTGACAATTGGTACATTTGCAAGTGTGATATACCTTGATATTTTAATCTTTATTTATGCAGGGACTCAAACCATTAGCTCCCACTGAATCCCCAGCTCCGATTTTTGGGACAAGTAAACCTTCGGGTTTACCAGCAACTGAGTCTTTCTTGGGTACAAACAAGGTGCCAGACCTACAGAAAGTTTTTCAGGTAATGACAACTTTGAGAGTAACTTAAAGAAAACTGGAGAGTGGGACATATCTGTCCTTATTTTAACATAGCTAACTACTTTTGCCATTCTAGAATACCTAAATTCTGTAAAGTCTAGTCAAGAAACTGTCAAGTACAGTATAACCTGTTTACTTGTACTATACTACAGAGTATATATATATCTTGTATAGGAGATAAATACAGAAAGTGGATAAATGCAGTAACATTATCTTTTTGCTGACTTCAGAAATTGTTGTATTATTTGACTATTAGAAGCACTTTCTCTCTGGGAGTCCAAGTGTATGCCTTAAAGCAGATTTTTAGGAGCAAAGCAAATCATTATTGTTTTGTGTATAGTAATTTGAATGTTGCTGAAGCTGTTTATAGTGCAGTATAAGAGCAGCACAGTAAAGTTTTCAAAGCCAGTTTGTTAGCTATGCAATTTCTAAATGTAGTAGGACTTTTCTTAAAACAAATTAGTTAAGCTTTTTTTTAAGCATCAAGAATGTGTTTTATATAATGTTCCCTTTTCTCTCTTACATGCCACTTCCATTTGGAATGTGTCAGTCTGACTTGGTGAATAATTTTTTATACATGTCTTTTCACATTCTGTTGTTAGTGACACTTTTCCCATCCAGGTCCTCTTGAGAAATATTTCAAGATACATTCTTTCTGCTTGCACTTAACAGCTTTGGCTAACAAAATTAACTTGCCTTCGCATTTGTCTTGCTAGATAAAACCCACATAATAAACTTGGTTGTAGTGAGCCTATTTGTCAGGAGGTTTCCCTCTTGGAAATCTCTTAATTTACCCGAGGTAGCTTATTCCTTAATGACCTCAGTATGGGTGTTGATTTCTTTTTTGCTTGTTTTCTCCTTGAACTCTTCCCACAGAGATCAGATGGGCTGCCAGTACACCTGAAGCGAGGAGTTCCAGATAAGATGCTCTATCGGACCACGATGGCTCTGACAATAGGAGGGACTATTTACTGTCTGGTAGCACTGTACATTGCCTCACAGCCAAAAAATAAATGAACCACACCTCATGGGACTCACAGCACTCCTCTGACGGATCTCCTGCATGTACCTCTTTGCACTTAAATCTGTTCCCTGTGATCACATAGGGTTCATTGATCAGATTTCTTGGAGAAAACGTTTTTAAATCGGTTGCCTTATGTATTCTGAAAAACGCATATAAACAGAGAAATACACAATTTTAACATATGGTTGTAGCTTTTCTTGTCTTGCAGGAGTTTATGAACAGTTAGAGAAGGTTAAGCTTTTCCTTCCTTCCCTCCCCCAACTTAAACAATCTTAGAGAGAGGACAGGACAAGTAATTTGTGGGCTATGCACCACATTGCTTAGTGGAAGGATGCTGCTAGTTTCCAAAACACTAAAAGCAAATAATTTAATTGTTATAGCATACTGGGAACCTGTTCCTGTCCTATACAGGTCATTTTACGTAAGCAGCTGGCAATGGAACTTTTCCAGATGCCGGTATACTATTAAATAATATACAACCTCTGGTGGTAGGACAAAGGGCTTGTCCCCCTGGAACATTTAAAGTGGATTTATTCCATAAGTAGCATCACTGTATGCAGCAGAGTGCACCATTGTTGTAGCATCAGTTACACCAGTTTTTGGACTTTCCTTTGTCAGACTGTATTATCATGCAATAAAGATAACTACATGAATACTAAAACAGGCAAGTCTCAAAAGTTTCAGACCATTTCAGCACGCCTGGTAGTGAAATAAACATATTGGTACACTTCTAAGTTCAGCTTGTAGATCTCAAATCAGAAAATTGATTCAGCTACCTTATTGTCATCCTTTTGAGATGGTAAATCCCTTAAAACCCTCTCCCAGACCGCATTGTGTGTTTAACTATAATTTTTGGTGAAACAGGTCACTGTCATAACTCAGCTGCTTATTATATTCAGTGCCTGCAGATAGCTATTAATGTACACACATTCACACACATTTTCTTTGCTCTGTGGATGGAAGAGAGGCAAGCCAGTGAAACCCTTTATGTATTCCCTTTCCCTTGTGTAATATCATAGCCTTGAACTGCAAGTTTTATACAAGTCTTCACAAAAAGCATCCTCTAATTTCATAGCTCCTCCTCTGCCCCTGAACATTGATTTGCTGGCCACTGTAAGGACCCATCTCCCAGAACTGTCCAGAAACAACCTTCAAAGTAAATAAGAAAAATAGTTTATACAGGAAAATAAAACTGCGTTTTTTCAATCTTTTGCTAAAAAATTCTGATTTTTTTCCAGTTAAGTTACATCAAAGCCTTATTGCTGTTCCATAGGAAGGAAGATAGCTGCTTGTACTGTGATCTCAGGTTTCAGTCAATGTTGGTATTTCAGGATGGAAGCGATTTAAGTCAATGAAAAATAATTTTGTAAGGGCAGCAGGAGTCAAAGAATAGCAGGGAATAAATTCTGCAGGAATTGACAGTTGTGTTGCCTCTACTGATAAAATATGTTCTCCTCAGTAGCCTATGCTTCCATGGCACTAAATCTTGTGCTGCAGGCTGTTAAATACTACAAAAAATAAAATAAAAAAGAAGAAAGAAAAGAAGAGAGAAAGAGAAAACAGCACAGTAGGTTGTTGTCTGTCTTCCTTACATACCATATATCAAGCACTGCCTACAAGAATTTTCTAATAAAGGATATTTTGCACATAAACTTGACAGGTAGATTTTCATGAAGCCGAGCTTTGCTCAGAGTATTTCCATGTGCTTAGTTTTCTGATTTGGTTTTGGTTTTATTGGAGGGCTGGGTTTGGGTTTTTCTTCTTTTTGGTTTTGTGGTGGGATTTTTGTTTTAATCCGATTATTTTTAGCGCTCATCTAGAGGGTAACAACTTTCTGCTTGTTGCTAAAGCAGATGTGGATAAAATAACCAAGCTGTTATCCTGCAGCTCATTAGCCAACAGGAATACCCTTGTGGAAGGAATGACAGCCTTAGCACTCAGGCCCAGCTTGCTGAAAGGAACTCAGCTAGGACACCGGGTTCATGTCTTGCAGCTAGAGGTCATGGCTGAAGCCATGGTTATCAGAATTGCCCTGGGCCTCCCTTTTTCCAGCTCTTTGTCAGCAGCTAAGAACACGTGCCAAAGGGACAAAAAAAACACCCATCAGATTTTGCAAATAAACAGAGACTACATAATCCATTGCACCTTTCCCCCCCGGGCCCCCCCAAGTGTCTGGATTTTGAAACACTATTTTCACTTTGCCCTCCTCACAAAAGCTGACCCAGTTGAAGCAGGATGAGAGTTCTCCTTCAGCTTGTGAGATTCACACCCCTGGTTCAGTTTGGGGTTAAAGAACAAAGAGGCTTGTCTGCAGCCATTGAGTACAGCTCCAGGTCTGAGAGAAAGGGCAGACTGCATTTCTATGTTCCCTCAACAAAGTACTCTGTAAAACAGTAAAGCTTCCAAGCTGTAACCACGTTAGTCTGTGGCAGCAAAATCTTGCCCCCTTCCTCAATTAGTTTTGAGATCATCATGAAGAAATTGCAACATGGTAAATCCCTTTTCTTCCTAGAGAAAAAACCTCTTAAATATATCTATTTTAAAATACTGATGCCAGACTTCTGTGAAGATTCAACAGAGTCCAAGTGTTTTGAATTATTATTTGTGATACAGAGACCTAATCATCATCCTAAGCATCCAAGAACACCCTAACCTCTAAAAGGAGAAGTCTGACCCTGGCCTGATTGTTAAAAAAAGTCTTCAGTAAGAAGAACCAGGGGTGACTTGCAGCATCAAGGCTACTTCAATATTTTGAGTTGTCATTCCCAGAAGTCAGAGTCTGATGGGAACTACAACTTCATTATGGTGTTATGTTCTTGTTTTTTAAAGACCCTCTCAGTTTTGTCTTGGAAAATATGCAACCTACCGACACAGAGGACTGGAGGAAAAAAAAAGCATTTTTTAAATGATAGCTTATACTCTAGTGTTTTGGTTTGAATGTATATTAGAGAATAAATTATAATAAGCTCTCATACCCCAAGGTGCCGAGTTTGGAAGCGAAAGCAGCTGAGATTTAGAATACACTGGAACAAAATTATCTCATAGATAATCATCCATCCCCCATGGCATTATCTTATTGTTGAGAGACACTGGTTTTGCTTCTTAAATTATTTCTGTGGCAACCTGGATTCAATAGTTATATCTTTGTAATGGTTTTTAAATAAGATCTCCTCCCCTACCTTTTGTGTGGGAGTAGTAGAATAAATGCATTTGAGAAGATGTTGATAGTATGCACATACGTCTTTCAGCTGCTTTAAAAATTAAAGTGTGTTAAGGAGTGGATTCCTCCACAGTATTTTAGTGTGACCATACAGTCTCAATAGGCTTTTGCCTTAACATTTTAAATTGTCAACAGACTGATTCTTTCCATACTGAGACATTAACTGTTTGATCTTGCCTTAAAGCAAAGCTTTCAAATTAACAGGCACTGTAAGGAACAAAAACATGAGAAGCTAGAAAATTTGGAACCTAATCTTACAGACCTAAAAAAAGCCAAAATGAGTGTTTAAGAACATTTTCTTTCCATACATGTATATGGTACTTATTCTGTCTTTATCCTCCTTTCTGCATTCCAGGAGGCTTTAAGAATCACAGATCCGATGGGGGCCTTTTTTGGTGACTCCTCTCACAAACCATTACCCCTGCAGATCCTAAAATTTGAAAAATCTAGATGCTTTTGTGCAAAGAGAAAAATGGGCATGTATTAGCTAAGTTGTGTGTAAAATCATGCTAAACTGCTCTAAAAAATGTGCAAGATACCTGCATTTTATGACATAGTATACTAAAGTTTTCCCCTTTCCAGCCCTTCACCTCAGTGAAGAGGTTCACAAGGAAGCCAAAGCTTGATCTCTGTTTTAAAATGGACAGTGGGAAGAATTTGCCTGTATTCTAAGCATTAATGTTAAGCAATAGGCACAATAAACAACCTTTTAAGCATTTTGCATATTCAGTACCAATTGCATCTTCATTTATAAAAGATCATTAATTTGAAACAATTCCAGTTAGCTGCAGTGCAAGTGATGCACAGATTGCTAAGAGATAGAAGCATATTTGCTGTGAGAGGGAGTGCAAGCATTCCTGTGGATCGGGAAATAGGGTATATGCTGTCAAGCATCAGTGTGGCATCTCACTAACACCAGATCTTATCTCCTGGTGCTTCTCACATGATCTCAGACTGCTTTCGGATATGGCACTAGACAGAAGAAACCATTATTTTGTACATTAACTGTCTCAAAATACAAGAAAGTTAAATTCAAGTGTCTGTTTCCTCACCCAGCCTATTGCAGGCAGCCCAGATCTGGGCTACAAGAAGGCAGTCATCTTGGCTCCAAAGAGACATGATACTCCCTGATAAAACTTTTTTTCCTGAATTATTTTGCCTGGTGGATTCAAGTGCTGCAAAACTGGGGAGGTGGGAGAGAGGAGGAAGTATTTTTCCTGATTTCACATCAGCTGCATACCACTCTCGCTTTTCCCCCTTCCTCACTCCCACGGTTTTATTCTGCAGACCATGAAAATTTTTCTAGTTACTTCCTTTTTTACAGCATTTCTTACATATTCTGTCCCACAAAAGAAATTAAATTGTTTCTAAGGACTTCTAGAGAACTTCTGAAATATTCATATCATATTCATATAATTTGTCACATGTATTTTTTCTCTGCAAGCTGGAACAAGCCCTGGAAGTCTCCTTTGTCAAGTACATGATCCCATCAACCCACAGAAACCCTGACTTCAATGAGAAGTGCTTGAAAAATCTGTTCTACAGATGTGCAAACACAGGAACGTCAAATGGCTCACTGCTTACAACACCAGACTATCTCAGAGAAGGAGGAAACACTTCTTCCCTGCAACATTCTTACACTTCAAGCCATGTTACCTCAAATGTATTTTTGTACCCTCTTTCATATCTTCCTTACAATTCAGTCACACGCATTCAATTTGCTGTAAGTGCTTTATCTGTTTATGGTGTGGTGCTACCTCCAACCTCTTGGATACCTTTCACCACTGAGCCCTAATTTTGAGCACCCAAATTGGAAATTTAGTCATCAATTATAGTGTGTGTCTATGACAGAGCTTTCATCTGAGGCACAGAGAGAGCTGATAGCATACATTGCAGAGTTCAGTATGACCTGCCAGGGTTAGCCAGATGTTCTTCCAAGCGCAGGAAGCCATTCTCATCCTTTTGAATGGTTCTTGTTACCCAAGAGGAAGATGATCTGTGTAATCTTTAGTTGCTTACCTACTCACAAGAGAAGACTGCACATTGTCTAATCCACAATACTGCATAAATGCAAATTGTGTCTTCCTTTAAACTAAAAGCAGAACACTCTGGAAGGAAACAAAGAGAACGCGTTTGGTGGAGTGGAGAGCTTGTAAATGTCAGTTCCACCAACTTGATCCTGACTTGTAGCAAAGAGCAAGACTAATGAAATGCAGCTTTTCTAGCATAAAGAACAAGTGCTACGTATTAAAGCTTGTTCTTGCATAAGCTTAAGTAAAATTTATTAGTCTTCTAATTGGAACTGATTAAGCAATTCTGCTCATATGCAAAACAAAACCCACACTTCATCATACTCATTGTCAGCATCATAACCCTGCAGAATTAACAGGAGGCTAGACTTCCGGCTCTTACAAAACAACAGTAGTAAAACCCTGTTCTGCAGTCAAGCAGGTTGGAGTCTGCAGAAGGTTCCTAAGGTGGAGAAAACAAGCAGCTTGTAGCACTGTATTCTTTACACTGTCTTTTCAGAGAGGCATATTTTCAAAACAAACCAAAAGAATGATTTCTGGCACTCTGAGACTTGCAGGCTTCACCTGGAGCTCTTTCTGAAGCTCTGTAACAGCTTTCCATGGCCACTGAAGAATGGCTCACGAGGCAAAGGTTTTTGCTTAGACACATTCCCAGCTAGGCAAAACCTGACAGATAACACCTGTCAAGCCTGCCCACAGAGAAACTGTGTATTTGATCTCTCTGTACTGCAGCATGTATAAAATGTAAGCATAATACAATATCCAAATGTGACAAGTATTAAAATGCTAGAATAATTCCAAAAGACATATGCCCTTCAGGAAGTTTATCAAGTATGTGGCATATCTTTATTTTCACTGACCAACAGCTTGCAATAAAAAACTGTGGTATGGATTTCCTGGATTACAGACTCAAATCCCATGTTCTTTATTTAAATTGTATTGGATAAACCAAACTAAGGGAAAACAGAAAGGATCTGTCAGTCACAGTGTTAACTAGAGTCATCCCTTCTCCCCGGTTTGCTGCTCCTCATCCCCAGGAGATGCTTTTCCTGCCACTTTTCCTGGAAGCAGGAAGCAATAAGTAATCATGCACCTATACACAGTATGATTTTTCTTTCTTCTAGAACAAGGGAGACTGGGTGACCGTAGAATAACCAAGTTGTTTCCATGACACCCATTCCTTTCTTTGTGGATGCAACCAAACAGCTCGACTCTGCAGTTTTCTCCAAAACTCTAGTGCCTCACATGCCTGACAGGCCTAAGGAAGGGAAGGCCTTCATGGATACTCTGGCTCATCAACAGCAGGCCCATGGCTGGCACTCAGGGAAGAGCAGTGAGAGAAAAGGGGAAGTGGTACTTGCTGTCTCTGGAAACAAAGCCACCAGGACTACATGAAACTGTCACCTGTAAAACGCACCATGGAATGCCAGCAGGTCTGCCAGGAACATCTCTTGTGACCACGTGTCAGATGGTTATTCCAAATATACACATACGTGTGTGCGTTGATTATTTCAACTCTAAGTTTTGGATTCCCTGTTTCCAAAATTCAACTTTCACCAGCTAGATGACAATCTCTTGTGTGAACACTTGTATGTGTCCTTTAGTTTTTGCATACTGTAAACTCAAATGACCGCCTGATGCACACATTTAATTAGGATCACTGATCTGTGTTTATCTTTTAATCTCTTTAAATTTTAACTGGCTGCAAAAGAGTCTTCAAATGCTCAATCAAGCCCAAACTGCCCTTTTAACATCCCTTGCTTTTATTAGGTATTTCTGCTAAGCTTTTTCTGGATAGCTATAGTATCTTGTATTAGCACTTCTGATCCTGATAACTAAGCCTTAAAGTTGCTGAACTCCGTGCATGAATGAGGAATTATGTGCTTTGTTTCTCAGAACTAACACACAGATATGCATACACAGTGCCTGCAAGGATAATTCTGGTTTTCAGTTGTACATCTGGAAAAATATATTTCCAGGAAGAGCAATAAATAAGTAAATGTAGTAACAAACATTTACTAGTACCTGTAACAAACATTTTGCCTGTAACAAAAAGGTTTGCACCACTGACTCGAAGAAATTAAAGCTATGTGAAACCCAACTGTCTTAGGTTACAATGTGAGATGTAACCAAAAGTACGTATTCTATCACCATCTGTTAAAACCAGCTGGGGCAGTGCTCTTTATCTCTTCCACGACACATCTCTGATAACTCCCTCCAAAGGGATCTCTTCTGTTAATGGGCCATCAAGGCCTCACTGCATGACTCATAAATTACATCATCCCATTGTGAGATGCTCCACCCAGGCAGAAGAACCAAGCATTCCTACCTGGATACAATCTGAGGTTTGGAACACCACAGTCAGTCCTAACTGCTGGATTCCCAGAGGACAAGAGCTATATAACCACCACTGGACCTTCCGATGAAGACCAGACCCTTCTACAGGATCACCGCTTCAACAGAATCACATCCATCACCTCAGGAGGACTGCAGTCACCATTTAATCAGACTGCTACTGCCACGCTGCCCAACAGGGTTTCAGGTTGTATCCTGACTCTATCAGTTTATGCCAGTGTTTTCTGCCTTTATCTTTAATTTTCCTATTAAATTGTAGGTCTGACTTCAAGTCTCCCACTGATTTGTTTTCAAACTAGGATGCCAACAACATCTGTCTTCATAAGACAAAGGAAAAGTTTAAAAACCCCATGTTTTTATCCAGCATGTTGAAATCAACTCTAAACAATTTGGAGTTTAACTATTACTGCACTCTCAAACTTCATATTTTAACATACATCAGGCAAAAATGCACTAAAAATGCCTTGCTACTCCTTTTCTCATTAAATAATTGTTTCAATTCTACACTGTGAGGAGAGGAAGTGCATGACTGCTCTCCTAGAGCTACAAATGATGAAGACACAATGGTCTCCAACTGAGCTTGTGAAAGGTCTCAAACAAGTGGTCTTCCATTCATGCATTTTTGTGTGGAAAAATTGCAAATATCCTATGTGCTATCATTTTTAGAATCAGCTTAGCTAGTACACAGTTTGCTAGTGTTAGGCCAGAACTAGAAGAGCCCTGCCAAGTTGCCATAGATCGGACAGATCCTGTCTCCTGGGGCTGAATCAGAACAAGTCTTGTTTCTGGCAAGGCATAAACTCATTTTTAGATTGTCTTTCCGTACTCTTCACCATTTAATCAGCACAACTTTTAGGCTGCATAGCAACCTGCCCAAGTTTAATTCTTACTGGCAAAATGCAGACCAAATTGGAAGTGGTACCAAGTCAAAAGAAAAAAGTTCTTTGTGCTTGGGTTACAACGATCTGTTACACAAACATTCAGAGTTAGGGTAAAGAGCAGCCAGGGAAAAAAGAAACAAACACCAAACCACAAAACCAGGACACATGGCAGAGTTTCTACCCATTTTTACAGATTTTGACAAGAAATACCTACAGATTTTTGCCCTCTCAAGATTCCTTCCATATTTCATCTGTCCCTGTCAGAAAGATCAAGTAGCAGAGAGCAATTTCTTTCCCATGAAGCTCTTTGTGACAGGCCACATCGCTGCAGCTCCAGACACAGAACTCGTGCCAGATGCCAATGAAAGTGCTAACTGTGAATTTGTGCCAGTATATGTGACCCATTGTGATGCTCTTTTAGGACAGGAAAGTTGACGGGATGCAGAGTACAGATCAAACTGTAGAGAAACTATAATAAAATTGTCCTTTTACCATCTGAGGTATCCACGTAAATGTGTGTTGTATACCAGCCTGGTGAGACCATCTGCAGAGGTAATATAACCTAGAGGCTGAAAGATAGGTCACATGGCTGGGGTTTCCTGTGATGGGACCAGAGCATTTAGTAAAAGCACTGTTTACACATGGTAGACTCACAGTCTAACACCCATTTGGTCACTGTTACAATGACCAAAAGGTTTGGGGGTTTTTTTTGTTCTTTTAATTTAAAAAGAGTTACAGAATTATTCACTGAGTACCACATACTTTATAAACCCAAGGGGCTGATTTGGCTCTCCCTTCAAAGCCAAACATGCTTTGCCTGAATCTGGTTCTACCACCTTGGGCGAATTTGTTTTATTTTTCAGACTTGATTTGCTCTGTTGGAGCAAAAATAAGGAATACAAGAGTGATATGAAAAATCTATTTTTGCTTGAGAGTGCAGAGTGAGCTAGAACTAGTCTTGTATAATTAAGATTGAAAGTTCCTCAGTCATTTTATAATGTATTTCTGTATGTACAAAGATCCTCGGAGATTTAATGTTATATTTTGTATATAAGACCATTTACAATTTCTGATTTTGATCTAAGTTCTTTTGATTTACTCACAGCACTAATACAGTACACCCAACTCTGTAACTGAAGCCAAATATTACAGGCCGTGTGAATCTTGGCTGGAGTTTCACCTGAGTGACACATGAAAGACGGGTGCAGAAACCAATGTAGAAGTAACTGTATTTGCTATAATTTTTTCACAAAAAAGAATAATTTATGGTCAGACACATTGGAATAAATCTTGTGTATTAAATTTCTTAAATTCACTTTGAAACCACCTTTATCTCATACAAGGTCAGTTATCTGTTACAATATAAAGCAGCATTTTTTAGAAGCGATGGCACTAACGACTACGAGCAACTTTAGAGTTGTGTTTGTGGAGAGCAGTTGGGTTCTGTGAGTTGGAAGAGTCCATTGGACCTGGAAGCTCAAATGGCCATGGAGGATCCTCTTATCACTATACATTCTATTTTTGTAGAATTTAGAACAAGCTCTATTATTACTTGCAACAGGTCCATTTTTAGAATAGCAAAATGGTCCTTTATTTGTAGCTATTTGTATCAGTTTGGTTACAAATCAAATGTGATTTACTCTATTAATCAAAATTAATTAATTAAATTTTCTTAGAAATTAACTATGGGATTTTAATTTCAATCCTGTAATAAAAGGTTTGAAATCTATTTCACGACTTACAGAAGAGGAATTGGGGGAAGAAAAAAAAAAGAGGTGTAGTTCTCATTTTATCTGCTGCAATTGTTATATCTGCTCAAAGTAAATTTAGGGTAATGATATTTTAATGGCCAGCTAGGGGTAAGAAAAGTTCTGGGGCATTTTTATTTCAATTGATCTTAAAGAAGTCCACTTGGTTTGAAATAAAATGTACTAATCTCAGGTAATTTAATCTTGAGAAGTTGTCAACTTTAGAACAAAAATAAAGTACATACTGTTTCTGAAACTTTAAATGACACCCCATCTCTCTCCATCCCCTCAAGAACCAACCAAACAACCAAAACAACAACAAAAAGCCCCCACCCCTCCCCAAAACACAGGAGGAAACCCAACCCCACTCTAGAATTTCTGGGATAAAACCATTGTACAGAAACATATGCACAATTTCTTACAGGTTTCTTCCTCCTCGTGCAGATTAAACTATTCACTGAATTTAAGCCAAGCTTGTATCATTTGTGTTCTATGGGAACTGACTGCCTTGACAGAAGGTTTGTAAGAAAACAAAATAAAACTAAATTCATCTGGCTCTTAGTGTATGGTGATGGCGTTCTAACAAGCGCATTTACCTTTCATTGGGCTAAGTTACTAGAGTGAACACACTAGAATAGAGTGTACAAAACAAAAGAAAAAAGGGAAATCGGGATAGAGACTAATTTTAAGGCCAATTAAGCATAAAGAAGACAGAAAAAAAAAGTATGGAGGAAAAAAATTGAGTGAGGTTTTACAGTGAACTATTAGAGATTTTAACGAAATTAGACCAGTACACACGACGTGAAGCCCTGAGTCCATTTCATAAAAGCAAAACTGAAAATGGCATCCAAAGAACAGGAATGATATAAATTATGACACTGAATTTCCCTGCAATGTTTCCCTAGAATGTCCAAACCACTGTGCAAAGTCAATACCCAAATAGTTTTAATTCTTACAATTGCATGAGGGCTAATTACATTTCCAAGGGGGATATTGGTCTAGGAGTGGACAGAAGAAGGCAAACCTTCCATTACAGACCATTAAGAGTTGTGCCTGAGCAAAGCTTACTCCTCTCAGAAGGCAATGAGGGTAGTCAGACATCTCAGTAAAACGGGTTGTTTGTTTACAAGTGTTTCTCAGGCAAACATGTGCTAAGAACATAGACATTAAGATGAAGAGGTCTGGGGATGAACACTTGAAAATGATTTAATTTCTACCATTTAGTGGAACTTTGATGATGCAGAACACTCCAGAGTTTAATAACACAACATAAAGCAGTGTTTTCTGTCTGGTGCTTAAAACTCAGTCATTAATTAAAGTGGCTATACTGCTTCTTCTAGATGGAATGATTTGAAAACTATTTCTGATTCATTGACCTTTGTGTTTAACCCCAGATATTGAATTTGGATGGTGCAATGTTTCATGTAAATATATTCTTCTTTTCCTTGATGATGACCTGTCTTTCTCCTATGCAAAAATATGGAAAACTTTAGATAATCATACCATCAAAATATCTTAATTTGAATTTGATAAATGCCCAATATTGGTGCAGCCTAAGATTATGCCAAGACTGACCACCACTTTGAAAGGAACACAAGGCCTCAGAAAAAAACCCGTTTCTGAGCACCCAAAGGTGGCATGAGGCTTAAAGAACAAGCAGAAATCAAAGTCTGTTTTATACAGGGATGCGTGAAAGGGAAACAAGAGTGGCTGGTGAGATGGGATCTTCTCCTTGGCTTTCTGCCATTTAAACATTTTCATTGCTGTAATAGGAGCTTTGCTGAGAATCTGCAATATTTTATTTCACTATGAGCCCTATAGCATCCCTGACCAACTCTTGAGTTTCCTGTCCCAGAGAAGGACTGCAGCCCCTATTGGAATACTAACACCTGCAGGTCAGCTTTGTGCAGGGAGCAGTGAGCATCCAGCACTTGGGCAGGGTTACAGAACAGTGGCCATCACAATTACTTTGCCCAAGGCTGACATCGGGAATTTGTCTTGTTAGTGAAACACGGGGGGAGGAGAGGAAATAAGCGCAGTGCCTGTTTGAACAGGCAGAATACAAAAGTTAGGGACCATCTGTGGAAGACAGACCTTTGAACAACAGTGCTTTGATGTTCAAACTGTAAGAATGGATTTGTTTCAACACACAGTTGTATGGATCTCACTGTGCACAGTAGCATTTTTTCCCAGGGTTGTTTTTGTCAAAATCAAATCCTTGTTACATATTTGAATAAATCTCTATTAAAGTAGCCACTTAGGAGTGGATATTTCCAGCTAAAACTGAGGGGACATCCACATGGGCAGCGTGGAAGGACACAGGTAGGACTAAAGATGAGGCTCTCTGTGTGCAGCAGAACTGTTCATGCCCGCTCTCCCGTGGTAGTCACACGCGGTCTGTCAAACCTCCTCCCTTCCCTTCAAGGTAACACTTGTTCTGGATCCTCTTTAATATTTCAATCAGGTAATAGACAACATAGAAATAATCTGGAGCTACCAACAGTCTGACAGACAAGATTACAGGTGGCAATTTAGCCCCAACAAACCACAAACAGCAGGTGCATTCTGCTGCTTTTTCTCACACTAAGAGCAAAAATCTCTCAGCTTCCTACTCTGTCAAAGCATCAGTTTAAAGAAGTTTCAGAAACTTAATTGTCTATAATGTGAAGGAGACCAACAAACACATTCAAATCATTATCAGTGAGGGATCTATAGACAGAGAGTAGATTAAATCACATATTACATAACTGACCTCTATGTTTCAGTAAACCTTGTTCCTTAATAAGTAAAACAAAGCTGAAGATGAGCCCTTTGGCCAAAGCAAGAGGGAGCAATTTTAGTGCCTCAAGACACTAATACCCTGCAGGAGTGAAAGGATAATTTGGGATGGCCCATAGGACCCAAACACTGTGGCCAAGTTGGTTTGAGATCATGACTGACCTCTTTGAGGGGCTCTGACCGTATCATCCATCCTCATCTGTCAGAGCACTGTGATTCAGCTGTATCTGCCACCAGGCACAACAGTACTACGAGGTCTACATTCTTTTTTTAAAGTGAGGCATTGTAGTCAATCTGAAATTCTATACTGCGCTGAAAACGTGCATTTCTGATAGCAATATCAATTACATATCTGAAAAGAAGAAAACTTAAAAACCTGAGAATTAGTATTTGCGCCAAGTAAATACGGAAATGCTGGGGAGCAAGCAGTATAAAAAGGGAGGAAGAAGTGACCTTTTCCATAAATTCCTTTCTGGTAAGCTCCACCCTTGTAAGCAAAGGTACAAGGAGGTGCACAACTCATTAAGACGTGTAGCAATTTAGTGGCACATAGCTGTCAGAACATTGGAAAACCCTACTCACTGCCTGCTACTACACCTGGAACACTGTCATCAGCAAGCAATATTGAAAATAGTCATGCTGCAGTAAAATGTTGTTTAATAAGCCACTTAATCAGGACAAGTGATATGAACAAACACTGCAAACTGCATCCAAATTTGTGGGTCATCAAGGAGGTTTTATGATCAATAAAATAATAAAAAGACTTAGCAAATTGCCATCATGCCTTAGGCATATCCTACCACACAGAATTTACCATGTGTCAGGCAGCACCATTCCCTAGCAACATCAAGTGTTATTATTAGCATCCTAAGACCCAAGGTTATAAGTGAGCTGTGAACTTACAACACTCAGAAGATAAAAACCTCTGATACTTTTATTGCTCTCGTTGACCAGCTGGTGTTTTAATCATAATATGGTGTCTCATTAAAAATCATTACATTAATTCTGTGTATGATTAGAATTCACAAAGCCTATTGCACATTGCCTTTAAAAAAAAGAAAAGGTCAGCCTTCTGTAGTCTCTCAGAGTACTTTTGGGTTTATGTTAAAGCCTTTTTTGAGGAAAGGGTAAAAAGGAATAGTGGTACATACAAGAGTTTTCCCCTAAGGTAGAAACAAAGCCTGAGAAAACAAAGGTCTAAGCTATTAAAGTGGGCTGTGTGCTGAAACTGGCTTTGCGTAGTTGCAGGTGGAAGGCAGACAGACTGTCTAAGTTTTAGCTTTAGCCACCAAGCTCTGAGCTCCCAGCTCAGTGAAGCATTGTTGCCCCATTTCCCCAGAGCAGCAGTGTCTCAGCCTTATTCTCAGCAATGCTTCGTGCTTGGCTGGTATTTACTATGTTGGAGTCACACACCCACCAGGAAGTTTTTAGAAGTTCATTAATTATATTTTTTAAAAAGTATAGAATAAAATCCTCCAGTTGCTGGAAAAAGAGTTGGGAACTGCACCTATCTGCTCCACAAGCACATGGGGCAAGGGGACCCCTTCACCTTGTGCTCTACATTTTGCTGGGTCATATACAATGTGGATGGACTGGGAATCAATATTGTGTCCATCAGCCTTCAAAAGGAAGCACCATGGCTCCCTCCCAAAACTCTGAACAGAACCACAATGCAAATAAGGGTGTCTCAAGTCTCAGGTCAGGCAGGCAGAGGAGGTAACCTTGACTCAACCCACCTCAGAACTTTTTGCTTTGAGAGATCAGTGAGTGCACAATGAGTCTCAGCCCTGACATCCCACCACCTGTGCATGGTCTTGCTCCAGTGACAAGCAGTAGCTGGTGGACTAATACTTGACCAGGCTCAGAAATTCACACAAACTCCGCCTCGCTGGCATAGACCAAATAGCTGGAATACTACATCACAGTTTTACCAGATCCCTGCCAATGCAATCTCACCAAACAGTATGGATGGTATTTGTTTGCATTTTGAGACATTCTGAATCTTATCAGCCCAAACCACAGCATTTCTCACTACCAAGTCTTCCTCTCCACTCCTGATGATTAACACTTTCATTTTGTCTTCTTGAGATAGCAAAAGTATTCAGAGTGAGATTTCTTTGGTTTTGCAGTTTTTCTTTCAGAGGCTCGAATTCACAGAGGCCACAGTATGTGGCTCATTGTCAATCCCACAACACAAACTACAAGGTTATAAATTTCCCTGCAAATAGAAAGTGTTGTCCCCTGGAACCAAGGCAGTTCCGAGAGCCAGGGAAACAAGGTGGTCTCAGTGCAATTCAGACTAATCCTTTGAAAATCATTGCGTTTGCAAATCATCTGAAAAAGAAGGTTCTGGCTCACTCTCGATACCAGCCTCATCCTCACGTCCTTTTCTTTCTGTCATCGAGCCTTCAGCCGAAATCTTCTGGGGATGTTTCTAAATTAGCTCACCAGTCAACCTCCTATTCAGCATGCAGCAGCAACTTTCCAATTAGCAGCTCTTCTTCCACTGTAGTCTATACTCTACGAGTCATTATTCTAAATTTACCTACAAATTGAACAGCCCTTTTTCCATCTGTAACAGGCCAGGTACCAACATATTCTAAATCCTCCCTCATCTGATTACACTACTGCTCATTAATTTTCTTCTTTATTGTTGTTATTATTCCAGCTTCACAGCACTGGATTGATGTTGACTATTGACACAAAACAGCTCCAGCTGTACAACTCAACCCCGGTATGTCTAGTCTACACTATCAGTAAAATAGGCACATTTAAGTTCACATTTGTTTGTAACGCTCAGTCACAGTCACAAAAGTATTATGTACCACTACCTAAGAATATCTGCAGAGAGGATTGTACAAACATTTACAGTTGAATTCCAGTTCTTAATCACCTTTTCATTTGTATTTTTCTAGCTGGAACATGGCAAATTTCTATCTGAGGCTGCATTTAAGAAATAGGAGCAACAGATATTTAAGACAAGAACTAAAGACAAAAGAAGAAAACACACCTTCTTCTCACGGGAGAATATTGAAATCACAAAAACCCCTGCAAAGTCCAAAAATATTCCAGCATGAAATATGGTTTGAAATACGAAAAGAGACAGGCACCCATTGTAGTAAATCTCTTAACTACTATGATGAAAACATGTAATTTCTGAAATTTAAAGAAACTCTACCCCAGAATATAAGAAATATTCGTATTCAAGATTGATAGAATCTAGACCTGCAGCTGACTTGGTTTTGTCTTACCTAGTCCTTTTTTTTTTTTTTTTTTTTTTGGATTTAAGACAACTTGCACACCCCCTTTGTGAACAGTTCGTGACTCCCCTCACTTCTCATGTTTCTGCACCAGAGCCCTGTGTGAGCAGAGGCACATGGATATAGTCAAAACTTCTACATCCAGCAACTCCACTGGCTTTGGACACATTTTTCCCTCATGACATCTCCATACTAACCTTCCTGTGTAAACAGCAAGGGTGCAAAAAAATCCAAACCGTGATGAAAGGCAGCATGAGCTGCACAGCTGCCCCACTGATTCTCCCAGTTAGCGTCATACTGTGGCTTCACCTCACCTTGCCAAGCATTTTTCTCTCCCTCATACTCTGTTTAAGATTTGAACTTTGAATCGAAGTCTAGTGTTCAGCAGAGCCCTTTCACCTGCACAAAGTCACCTCGTGAAACAGAAGGCGAGTCCTTGCTGTGTTCCTTGCCTAGCTGTTCATGGGCTACAGTGTCTGGCCACCTGTAGATCAGGAAAGGAAATCAAACTGAACCCTTTCAGGTTGCAATAATTTAATTTCCCCTTCCCAGAAGATAATTTTAGCAGGCAGAAAAACACTCTTTGTCTATGTACCGTTCTCAAAGGCATCAAAAACCCTTTATGAAGGTATAATTTTTCTTTCTGAAAGCTAATTAACACTGAGAACAGACACTGTAACACTCTGAGGTTTCCTCTGGCTGACAATTTTAAATACCGTTTCCTTCAATCTTCATGGACTTCAAATTGAACACTTGCTAACACTTCCAGTGAAATACCATTATTTAATCTGCATTAAAATGCTTCTTGTGGTTGTCATACTAAAATTTCCAGCTCTTGTACTCTGAAATATATAATCTATTATAGCCTTCATCCTTACACTAACCATGTCAGGAGCCATCTGTGGATATCCTAATCTTTCCCTTTCTAATACCATAATCTCCTGCTCATTAATCAAAAGAGAAAAAAAGAGAGAAAGACTTGCAAAGCTGTTCTGTGCTTCCTGTTCCATGTTAGCAGTTGCTAAGTCACTTGGCAAAACTATTAAGCAGCCAAGCTTTTCTGTTTTATTTGATGTTTTCTTTTAACTGTGCTCCCTCTGTTAATCTTCCCATTGCTTTATTATGCATCACAAGCTTCTTCACTTCCTAGATTAGATCCATAGTTCTTTATTGCTCCTTGGCATAGCCTGCAAAACCTTACCTCAGTGCCCCATTTGTGACTGGAATATGATGCTTTACTGAACTAGACCAATGTAATGTGAATGCAAATGATTCATTCTCTAGCACTTCCCAGGATTCTTTTTTTGGGTTTGGAATTGAGAGCAGATTAGAGGAAGTCTCATTATACCAGATGGGACACTTACACGAATCAACCTTATCTAACATTGAAGTGAGCCCTGTTCACACAACGAAGATACACTACGTGACATCCAGAGGCCCCTTCCAATGTGCAGTTATCTGTGACTCTAATTTCAAGCCTACTCTTCTTTTGGCTCATTCTCATGCCTTAACACTAAGTATTTCTTTTGCTACATGCATGAAATCCTAATAGGAGTATGTGTCCACATATTGTTGAAGGGCTACATTCACAACACAGCAATTCGTGTTCAAATTTTCCCTGCCTGCAACCTCAGACTGTTCTCTCCTGTTCCACAGAAATGCTTGAAATATCTGCTAGAGATCACTCAGCGGCTTGCTTTTCATTTCTTGATGCACTTTCACTTCGCACAGAGTACACATCAGGAGCTGAGACAGAGGTTTACCTCCTTCCAGATGAGTGCCCTCACCACCACGTTGTGTGTCATGTCCTCACCCCCTGGTTTGTTCTTTATCCTCTTCCAGGGGAATACTCAACTACTTCAATGTAGTATGTAATAGATTTCAGGGGAAGCGATAGTGAAGTTACCCTTTCTTTGTTTTTATGAGTTACATTTCATTTGAGTTTCATTTGAGTGGTGCACGCACACACACTATGGTCTCTATTTAAAGGGAGGAAATAAGTCAAGAACAACAAATCCCTCCCTTCCATGTCTTCCTCCTAGGTGTGCAGAGGAAATCAAAACTTATTTTAACAGTCCCGGCAAAGTACAGGCTGATCATTTCTCTTGCATGGTTCTAAGCCAGTGAAACAACACTGATAAATTTTAAACCTCATTAATGCACGAAGAATAACGCATGGGTTATTTGTCACACAGAAATTAGCTATAAACAGTAACTTCAGCATGCAAACAGGAAAAGTTGCCACTAATCCAGAGAGGCGTTTTGCCATCTACCAGACTATGCCGCTTAGGAATAGCAATTTCTTATATCTAGATGCTTCCTCAAGGTCACTTCTCGGGAGAGACAGAAGCTCACAGCCTTTCGTGTTTCTGTCCTGCTTATTGGGACAGAATACAAGTACAAACATCAGCACACTTGGGGAATGAAGGAGATTCTGCAAGCTTGTGGCTTCCGCTGCATCATGAAATTCACAGCTTTCAGCAGTTCAAGAGGGCTCATAAGAAGGCAAGAGTGATTCCTCTCTACCTCTGCAGATCCCACCCAACACTTATTCTACATCCTTCAGAAGAGGGGCTGTTCTGCACTGGGTGAGACAACCATCTCCTTCACAGCCTTTGGACACTTCTGAGAAAGCTGACAACTGAGGTCATGGTGAGAAATACAGCTATGGCCTGAAAGCTTCATAGAAATATCTGAAATAAGTATTAAACACCCTTTTTTTTTTTTTTTGGAGATTAATTTCTTCAGTACAAACAGCCAGATGAAAAATTCGAAGGAATGTGCCAGAACATAAGTGGGAAGCTAATCAGTGAGCAGGGTGGTATTACCATGCCCCAAAGTGAATTTTATCTCTGCACTATGAAAGAAGCTAAAAATGATACCTGTCAACCATGGAACGTTTGCTGTTTGAAGGAATAAGAGATTAAATAGCTTCATGAAATGCCAGAAGAGATGAGTAATTATTCAGTGAGGCACCTAGACCAGATTAATTACAGCTTGGGAAGACAAGTCTTGATAGGGATGTTTCTGAAGGAAAGCCTTCGTGTTCTAGTAACCAACAGAATAATAATAACAATATAAATAAAACCCATCACAGTAAGAACAACAAAACAATAAAGCAAGCAAACTTCCCCCAAACCTCACATGACAGGAACCATTACTTCACGAAGAAGGATCCAAGAACTATTTATCAGTGTCTGTCTTTCTGCTCTAAGCCAGAACATCCAGCTCATATATTTTAGAGTAATTCCCAAAGTATTTTTTAGTAGAATATTGAGTACTACCCTTGCCATTAAAATAGTGAAAAAAATATATAAGTAACTATGCAGAGTCTGTTACAAAAAAGCTTAAATACAGAAACTGTGAAGGGAAGAACCTCGAGTGACACCAAGGAGATACGAAGAATACAATTCCCTTGAGATTTTAGAAGAAAAGTATTTTTATTCCTCATGCCCTCCATCATCTCCTTTCCATAAGGTATATGCTAAAAAAAAGTGATTTTTTTCTGTTAGGGGGAAATCTGTTTTTCATGGCAATATCTCTCTCTGGAAGTATAAAGATTATTTGGAAAAAATTACACTAATCTCAATTGCAGTCAGAGGAGCCCTACGTCACCAAGTATTTTATCAAAGAAAATACCACACACTTCAAGAACAGAAGATTATCAGACTACTGTACTTAAAATTAAGCATGAAGTTTCCACAAGTTTTTTGTTCTTATACAAGAAATATCAAAATACACCATGATAATTTCTTTAGAAAGAACCTCAACAGCCTTTTGCTTCAAATGAAAATAAATACTAAATTCAAGTAGCACCCCAAATTACCGTTAATTTAATTTTTCAGCTGCACTATATCACACAGCATGAATATCTTAAAGATAATGCAGTTTTAACAGCTTTACTTGTAGAGATAGAAAATTTGCTTTGGCTCGTCCAAAAATCCTCCCCTATGCTCAGCCTGCAGACAAAATTCATCTTTTCAGTTCTCCAAGTCTTTTTCAGTTGCAGGTGATTAACAAACAGCACACGTTTCACTGTGATGCCTTCAGAATTGCTTCGATTTTGTCCCACATGGATGCCATGCACTACCTTAGCAGGACAGTTTTAAACTCTTTAGTTTTAAACTTTCCCTCCTGGGTGAGCACTGGCAGGCCCAGGTGCCGGGATCCCGTCCTGCAGTCGTGTTCCCATGGCAGAGCTGGTCACCACCATCTCACCACAGAAACTACCAAACCCAACTCAGAAGGTCTTCACATACCTCTAAAAATGGACAAGCTCCTCCAGCACTGCTGTTCCTGGAACGAGGAAGGACTTTCAGCACGAAACCAAAACAGGAAAGACTGCCTGCAGAAGCAAGGGAAGAGCACCAACAGCAGAGCCAGCCCCCAAGCAGCTAATGAGGAAAACACCCAGCTGATACTCTCCACCACCTGCTGATTGGGCAATTATTGCCTTTCTCTCTACTCAGAGTGGTGTAATTTCCTCATCCCAGCAAGGCTCTGCCCGTCCTTCCACTCCTTCTTCCTCTTTGGGAGAAATTCCTCAAAGTCTTACTCTAAGAAAAAAATCCCTTGGAAAGCTCAGTGAAATCTTCTTTTTTCAATGAAAGAGAAAAACGAAGTCATTATGAGAAGAACAAGCTTACCGCTCCTGCAGTCACACTGATTGCTTTATCTACACCTTCTGCATGATTTTCTATGCTTCCCACTCCAAGTTTCATTGTTTGGAAGAATAAGAATTTCTAGTTGCTCTGTATTTGCAAAATTTTAGCATAGATGGGCTTTGTTCCTATTCGGTCCTTGATTCCATCATTATAAAAATAAAACTTGAACATTCAGAAATAATACACAAGTAACTATTAGAGAGAAGGCTAATTACCGGGAAACAACAACAAAAAATAAAAGTTTTCTTAAGGTCTATGCTGTTTCAAAGACTGACTTTCTTCCCTAGCAGTCGAGCTGTGAAAATTAGACTTTGCAGTTCAGTTTTAGGTGTGAGAATTGCCAACGTTGCTGAGAGCAGTCTGGCAGATAACTTGGGGTGCAACACACCTGTGTTTGCAAGAACAAGTTAAGTAAGCCCAGTTTTCTTCCCTTTGTCTGAGAAAATTTTTTACTGCTTGGAGATCCATGAAGAAATTCAGCTATTACAGCTGAACATTTTCCGTATTTTCTTCTAGTTAATAATCTAGCCATTGGTCCACATAAAGATTTTTGCAGAAAATGCTTGACCTCCTTAGATACTGTTATAATTCTCTTAGGGAGAAAAATTGTTAATGGTTAAAAACACACAACAACAGACTGTAACAGCTTTTCCAAGCAGTTCTCTTTTTAAAACATTAAAAACAGTAACATTATTTTTCTAACCTTGACCCCCCCATATGTACAGTAATGTTTTTCTTTTAATTTGTTTTTTTCCTTCAAGGATTTTATTATTCAAAAAAATATTTTCTATTTGTTTGCCATTTCAAAATCATATGTGGGAATGCACCACATTTTGAAGTTCTCATTCAAAGACAATTCACAAAGAAGGTGTCCCTGTGGTTTTATGCCCAGTTTTAGCTGCTTTTTCTGCCTGTCTGTGCCTATGCTGGTAGGTGGATTTTTGCCTTCAGCCAGTTCTTCCTAGTGACAGCATGAGGTGGGCTCACAGCTCTGTCAATAAATTCGACGTTTAAAAGAAGACAAGGTCAAAAGTTTTTTCACCAGTCACACCAATATTTTCATTAAATTGAAGAAACTTCGTGTTCATAGGAATTATTAGGACAATTTTAGGAAGAAATCAAAGATCTTCAAAGCTGTTGTACTGTGCTGTGAGAAGTATCTTAAAGCACAAACCAACAAACTTGGAGAACAGTACAGGGAGTTTAATTGCTGGTTATAGGATCTGAATTTGTGTGGTACTCTCCGAGAGCCACTTTCAGCTGAGCAGTCCAACAGGGATTTGTCTGTGCTAAGCAGTCAGCATGTTTTTAATATGAAGCTCTGAGTAACACACTGAACAGCTCCAGATAGCTCAGGCTGTGTCCTGTTTGAGGTGCTACACTCCACACCTTCCTTTTATCAGCCAAGAATATTAACAAGAATTAACAGTGACTAATAGCATCACACTTCACTTCACATTCAAGCAATGGCTGATTGACTCAGCCAGCAAGAACTGTTTGTCTTTGTTATCCTGTGCTGCTGCCTGGCCACACTGCTCTCCTGAAGCGTTGATGCTGCGTGGGCAGGTGCTAACAAACAGGAATCTATTGCAATTTCCTTTGAGTAAACTGAAAATGATTAAATGAATACAATAAAAATGAGAAATGAAAGTGTTACTGGAGCAGCTATATTTGGCAATAAATCTACCCTTGATTACCTGTTATTTGCTAGTGCTCACTGGCTGAAGACAGTGAGCTGTCTCTAGTTTGTGTTACTAGAAGATTTCTGCCCTGGTGAGGCTTGTCAATGGGACAAACTAATTATATTAAGGCATCTTCTTAATCAGTTGTAATTCTGGTATCAAGTACAGCTCAGAAATATATCAGACCCAAGAAATCTGGCTCATTTAGTCCTATATGATTATTTTTGCATAAAGAAAATGTCTTCACAGTCAAAAAACTGTTGCAAGTGCCAACACAGCCTGTGTGTGAGCACATACTCCAAAGCCACGCTTGAATTACTAGAACTACACCGGGTCTGTGCTGTTTCTGTTGCCAGAATCTCTAGAGAAATATCTTGCTGTTACTGGTATTGCTCTAAACCACTTTGAGAGCGCTTTGTTAAAAAGACAGAAGTTCAAATCCCCCTTTGGGAGACTGTGGCCAAAGCCATCTCCATTTTCATGTTTTTCAGCACTCTATGAGGTAGAATTTAATCCATTATTTAAAATTCTTTTTAAAGTAAAGTTTGAGGTTTTTTCCTGATTTTCTGAAGAGTAAAACGTCCCCTAGAAGAAATATCATCAATATTCTCTTTGCAATACTAATCTGGTCCTTTTTAGTCATTTTATTTCCTTTTCTTACAAATTAAATTTATTTGCAGAAACAGAACTCTTCAAAGATATTCCCACAAGATCTCTGGTTAGATTATACCACTACTTCAAACGATAATGAATCTGTTTCTGAAAAACAAATGTTTGTCTCTTCCAAATTGTGCCTTGAGTTCCCTTGAGCTTTACAATTCAGCGAGCATTAATGTTACATAGCACAAATAATGGGACTTTTTCTGAGAAGACAGGATGCAGCTGCTGATGCTTAATTAAAACTTATAAGATTTGTTGTGTTGCTTTGATCTGTTGCTTTTTTTGTTCCTCCACCTTTTAAGCAAAGGTTCTGTCAAAGCCTAAATGTATGCTGCATGTTTGTCTCAGTGAAAGTCATGCACAGGACCTGTCTCTGAAGCTTTTGAAAGAAAAGGACAATTCCTTTCAAGGTGAAAACATTGACACATTTAACTGTGTTTACATTACATTTTTAGATCCATGTTAACAATATACATAGCTTATATATTCAGGTGATTTCAGGCAGGTGACAGTGACAGAATTTGTACACACAAGCAAATATACCTGGAAGAGTTCAAAAAACATGTGGATATGGCACTTGAAGTTATGGTTTGGTGGTGAACTCAGCTGGGGAGCTACACTGATGGTTGATGGCTGGACTTGATAACCTTAGAGGTCTTCTCCAGCCTTAACAGTTCCATATGTGCCCAAAGCCATAGAATACATACATATACATCATTTTAATGAACATCATATATGCAGGAAGCCTATACTGCATGATGTACAATCTGCAGCACCTTACAGAGCACTGATACAAACATAGGGCAAGACAAGAATTAGTCAGAGGCAGCATTAGATGCTGTAGGAATGGGTCAGAGCCCATAGTGCTGCATGATCTATAGCAACAGGGACATCATTGCTTTCACATCTGCACAGGAAGTAGCACAGCTTCTAACAGGACAAGGACATTGGTTGGAACTATTTGAGGAAAAGAGGCTATGCTGAACCAAATCAAATCAGAAGAAAAGCAGAGAAACCTGCAGTTCTCCCCCTCCTCTCTGTATTTTGCAAAAGAAGCCGATGTTTTGTGCATTGGAGAATGGGGCAGAACATCTCAGTTAGCAAAGACCAGGGGCAGTCAGAAAGAGCTTTACATAGTGTCTGTACCTTAATGAAAACTATTAGATAAGCATTTATCTTTCAAGATTTATATGGATTGTTTCCACTTAATTTAAATACCAAACAGAATACTTTTCTCTCTGCCAGATCAAAAAAATTTAAGGTCACACCTTAAGAAGAAGACTGAAGAGTAATAGAGAAAGCTTAACCATACATACAGTGTTGTCAGTGCTATGTACTGCTTAAAGCTCTTAGGATAAAAGACAAAAGTCACTTTTCATACACAGTCATGCCAGTGAAGGTAGCATCCAGGTACTGAATGAGTGCCACTCATACTTACTCACCAGTGGATAGCAAGACTTTCGGTGTTAGGGTCCCAGCTCAGTATCATGGATTCTTAGAAGCAGTCCCTTTGTTCTAATGAAAACAAAACATGATGTACACAAACAGGATCTTTGGTGGTTTTGCTCCCATCCAGACAAAAATGCCATGGCTTGTTGTAGGGAGCAGCATGGCCACGCTGCCTTTGCCACCTGGAAATCCCATCTCTCTGCTGCTGTGCAAAGAGAGGGCTGGTCATGGGAGGTGATGGCTATTGCTAGAGGAGCATGTGAGACGAACATAAATGGCTTTCCAGGCATCAGTTGTCCCTGACCTAGTCACAGCCGTCTCTTCCCAGGGATGGCAAGATTCAGCATTACCTGGAGTACTGGCAAACCTTGAAACAACAGCTATGAAATTAGGACAGAAATTAATTGCGCCCTTTGCTCGATCTAAGCAGCTACAAGCTTCTAGAAGTTGGAAGGTCGTTAGCTGTCTTCGCAATAAATAATGCAGAAGACAGAATTTTTAAAGAGGATATAATGTGCCTGAGAGCTGCTATCATGCTCATTACTGATTTCTGCCAAAATTTTGTGTGTCTTCATGGATGAAAGTAGTCAAACACCAGATCTTGAGATCTTGATTTGAGCTGGCATAATTTTAGTTGGTATTTTCAGTCTGAAAACAGCACAGATATGTTACAAATTGATGCTTGTGACTGGCAGGTTTCAACAGGAGCAGAGGAACTCATCTACTCATCTCCCCATTTGGATCTATCTCAACCCTGCTATAGAGTCTGACTCTCCTCTTCTGGGTTACTTGCATACAACATAGATTTGTTTTAACCTCTCTTTCAGATAAACCTTGGAAAGGTTTGAGAATTATAAATTGTAAGAAGGACATTGTCCTCTACATTCCTCATTCCTCTCTGCCCTTACACCCCGCTCAGAAATCAACTCTTTTGACTTAACAAGGACAGTCCCTAATACTGTGTAATCTGTGCTGCAGAAAGGGAGCTGTTTGATTTATGTTGAACCATTTTAATTAAAAATTGTAAACATTGTGTTAAAGGACATGTCCTCATTCTGCCACACTTTAACTCCTTGTTTCAAATTCTCTACTTCTCTGCCACATACTTGTCAGGAGATTTCTAACATATCCTTTTTAAATGAAAGGTTTAATTTTTAAAATTAGTTTTGTGATTTGGCACAAACTTGACGGGGAGAAAGGTGGCTGTGCAGTGAAGACAGCTGAACTGATGCATTATGAAAGGTATTATCATGTATGTAAAAAGATTAATCATTCTGTAGGTCAAGCCTAGAGTTAGGATGCTAATTTGCTAAGTGAGATAAGCATTTTAGTAAATGAAATATTTTTTTTTCTGGCACAGAGAATTAGATGTCCACCTGCAAGGTGTGTGTATGACAATATGATAGTCTGGGCTTTTGATGGGGGGAAGTTTTCAGAGTTCAAGCAGTATCTGATACTTACCTAGCAGTCTGACCCGCCATGTCATTTTTCAAAGTTACAGATAAAAAAAATAGAAGCCCTTGGACACCTGGATTTTGTTGAAACACAGTATGGAGAGACTTTGAGAATGTAAAGGCAAAAAATAGATGCAAGGGGTTGTGTTATTCAGGAAAAATCTGTCTTCTCTGCTGAACGAGGCAGACGTGCTATCTAGCAAATCATTTAAAAGTATTGCTTAGGGACTGCTTGTGCTATATGAAAGCTGTTCAACTTCCTCTTTCTGCCAAAACAACTTCATTTTGATATTTTCACAGGCATGGTTCTTGTTGTTTCAATTTGTTTCTTATTCCAAACCTGCTTCAGAACAAGGTGGTTACCTTTCAGACACCTGAAGAGACGCCCTCACATTTTGAGTTTCACTTTGCTTACAGTGAACTGGGAAAAAAACATATCAAAACAAGTGAGCACAAGTGTTTTGGGGTTTGTATTTAAAAGAACAGGAAGACGTAAGCTACTTGATGAGACAACTCAACCTTTTACATCAAAACTCAGTCACGTGTAACAAATCTAAGTGCATGTGCCAGGCCCCTCGGGAAGTCTCATGGTGGTGTGTGCTGCTTCTGTAGGTATGGAAATGTGTGGGTAGATGTTGGCATTCCCTACTCAGTTTTTCAAATTTCTGATTGAAGTCAGACAAGCAGACAAACAAGATGCAAACCAGGGGAGTACTCTGAAAGTTTCAAGATGAGCTTCTTGAGAGCTTGTGGGCCAAGGACACAACCACACAGGCTACAAATTGTGGTCAAAGAAACAAATCTGCTGCGGGTTTATTTGACTGCATACAGTGCAATGAAACCTTGAACTTTCTTTTCAAAGAAATATGCTTTTATCAAAGAAGCCTCTGCTTTCACCAGATTTGCTTCCCAGAAAGAACAAAAGCAATGTTTGCTTCATTCTTCCTGGTTAATGGTGGTGAAGGGCAACATTATTCAAGTCTTTACTAGCTCTATTCCTATTTTAGCCCTCTTTAGTAAGTTCTTTATCAGACAGAGAGTCAGTCACTGCACAAAAGAACAAAAAAACCCTAAATGGTAGGTAGAAGAATACTCAATATCATTGATAAAATATTCAAAATTGCAATTATTACTCTTCAATTAATGGGATTCACTTACAAACATCCTTAAAAATGTAATGCTTCCTCATAATGAGGAAGGAGAAGTTCTGTTTTTTCTCGTGACTTTTGGACCTGGAATTACAGAGGATGATGAAACCACATGGTTTGCAGTAAAAGGCTAAGAGCTGACATCAGTAAATAACATCACCCAATATCAAAAATAAGCAGCTGAACCAGATCTTTTACAGACCAGACACTCAAGATTTCAGGGCTGTGTATTCAGATGGCCAATGATGCAATTAGGGTTAAATTTTCCTGACTAAGCTGCTAGGTGAAACCAAGTTTTCTAACTGCCTTCATCTGCTGATACTAACTGAGCATACCTTCAAGTGATTTTAGCGTTCCATGTGTTGAGGTTTTTTGAAAACATACCTTCTATATTGGTGCTGAAGTGGGAGCTGATGGCAGGTGTGGGAATATTAATATTTGGATCCTACCAGGACAGCTTTTGCATTAAATCTCCAATCCATGCCCATCTCTTATGCTGTGTCTCACCTAGTGAAGCTGTCTCAAGGCGTGCAAACCTGGCTCATTCCGGATCCATGCTGAACTGAAAGATGGGACCAAGAGCTGGTCTGAGTTACCCCTTCCATCTCCATGAATACGTGCAGTGTGGGTGCGGCACTGGCAGCACCAAATGTTTTGTTCTGCAGATCTGCTCCTATTGCACTGTCCTACTTGCTAATACAGACACAGAGGTCTCTAGAAAAATTGCCTCTGTACTCTTGGAAATATGATTTTAGTGACATAGCCACTGTGCAGAGAGGGGAATGGGCAGAAACACAGTTCAGAGTTGTTTCATCACTGAGGAAACTAGAAAAAATGTGGCTAAAGGTTTCTCCTCCAGGAGATATAACCCTATGCTTATCTAGTCTTGCTGCTTTCAGCATGACCCCAACTCCAGTGCTTGCTGCTGCACTGTGCCATGAGATGCCAAGGTGTGGTTGAGGCTCAGAGGGCATCTCTGCACACTGATGCTCCTCGCTGTCCTGCACTGTCCGTACTTCTGTGGATCTTGGAGGGCACAACAACTTCCTAGGATCCAGCTCTGAGGTAGCCAGAGAAACAACCCTTTTTGTCTCTGGTGCCTCTCGAAGTTAACAAAGCAGCAATGATCACAGGGGTCTATTCTAACTAAAAGGATGTTGGGGAATGTAGCATTCAAAGGGAAAGGCAGAAGTTTCCAGTGGAGAAGGCAGGGGGGAATCAAGCAGAATGTAAAATGCAGAGAGGAATTAATTCAGCATTCCACATGCAGTATACATTGGTAGCAATTGCTACTTGTACATTGAGCTCAGGGCAATATATCACAAAATTCATTTCTCTGACCCTGTGCACATTTCTTTCTCATGAACAAGGTCTTTATGTTTGATTCATAAAAGCACAGGGGAACTGCAGAATATTCAAGTGTATAAAAGCAATATGTAGGACAGGCTTTCCTTTGCTGTAAGATGAATGATGAAACATTTGCACAAAGATGAATAAATTAGTTTTGTGCGAAACAGTGCTCTAATAGTTTGAGAAAAGTATGTGGGAAATATGAGGTTTCTTATTCTGTGGCTATCACCATGCTATTTGGGCACTCTTCATAGTTAATAGGACAGTTTTGGGGCTGATAGTGGTTCTGAAACTTATTCTTATGGAATCTGTGAAGTCTATGAGGAATGCATCTGAGTATGTACGACAGAGTTATGAATCCTGCATATTAGGGGTAAAACCACAGCAGATCCAATGTTTTACTCCAAGCATCAACATTTAATCTTAATGCCTTCCTTCCTTCCTGGGGAAATAATTATAATAGGAATCTAATTCAAAGCCAGAGGAAATCAGTGCTATTTGTCCAAATATATTAACTTTTGGCTAGATTGTGTGGCTGCAAGCCCCTGTTTTGTAGAATTAAAGCATCTGACAGCTAGGGCAAGTTTGTTCCTAACGTACTCCCAGGTCAGGACAAACTGGGACAGGTTTTAATGCATCCATTCATATATGGGATTGGTCCCTATCCACTTTAAGTCCTTTCCATTTTATTTATCACTGGTTATTTACGCATTGCAAAGCAACCTTGTTCATCAATGATTATTTAGGTAGCCTAGATACCTGCATCATACACTGTAGTTTTTTGAGTGACTACATGTAGACAGATGGTTAAGGGCCTTGGAAATTCCACCTGGAACACTGTCTCTCTTTAGTCCTTGGCTTTGTTCTTTTTTAATTGAAATCAGATAACCTATTAAAACTTGAAATGAGTACAACTTTTAAATGAAAAGAGCTTCCAAACAGCTGAGTAAGGCTCAAAATGAATTTTGGCATTTTAATGCACAATGAATTCACAAAGGTATCCCGATAGATATCTAGTATCTTTTTGACATCACATTTAGATATCTAAATCATTCAAATCCTCATTAAGGTAGCTAATGTATTAAACCAACATATAGAAGAAGATTAAAAAAAAACCCAAAACTGAACCCAACCATGAAGTCACACATCAAAGGGAGAAAGCTGCAGAAAATCTACTTGAAATCAAAGGACTTATAAATCCCTTTGTTATTTCTGATCATTTTAAAGCAGTACATTAAAGAATTTCCCTTTCTTTTCCCAGTTTTATCCAAACCAACAATTAAAAAAAGATGCGAGTAGAATTGCCATTTTCAAATACAATGATAGGGGTTAACACCTGAGTTTAATTAACTAGCAAAGTTTAAAAAGTGGCTACAAAAAACTTTTCAGATTTGAAGATTCAAGGAAAGAAAACTAAATCTCCAAAGACACACATGCAAAAATGAACACAGTATCTAAATTAAACACTCTCTTCTAAGAAAGTCTACAAAATGACTAAGAATTCAAAACAAGGAAGATGACACTTCTAGAAGAGAAAGGAAAAGATTCTTTTGGGCTTGGAAGTGCACCAACATTGCAAACTCTATTAAAAATCTATACAAGGGGCTAACCCTGAACTGTTTGTACAGCTGAGGTCTTGGAGCAGTGAGAGTGTTTTGCTGACACTCTCACCCACTTTTGTACACAGTACCAGATGCAAGACAGGTCAGGCTTGGCAGCAATAATTCGACCTGTCAGCTCCAGGGCAGGGAACGCTGGTGGCTTTAGTGACCGTCCAGAATTTGTTCCTTTTATAGAATGGTTTGAGTTGGAAGGGACCTCAAAGATCATCCAGTTACAACTCCCTGCCATGGGCAAGGACACCTTCCACTCCACCAGGCTGCTCAAAGCCCCGTCCAAAGCAGCCTGGAACATTTCTAGGGATGGGAGCATTCACCACTTCTCTGGACAAGTTGTTCCACTGCCTTCAGAACTTTGTCTTTCTACACTATCTAGACCTACCTTTTTTGAGTTTGCTGAATTTGACTACTCCTTTGTATCTAGAAATGCAGGGATTGCAGGAAAGACACATGTAAGCTCACATGCAGAGAATATTTTACTTTAAAAAAGCAGGATATAGCTTAAGGAACTCTGAAGCTACCTGAAGTCATGTCAAGAGATCTGCCTGAACTGCTGGAACGAGGCTGCCACCGACACCCAGCTGGGAATTCTCCATCCAGCTTAGATATCTATGTGTGTTTTCACAGCTCAGTTCTTATAATGTCAGTTTTCCCTTACCCTGCCAGGTCATGTGAGAGGACTTGTCTGGGAACTTTCTTTCTGCTCTGACTTGACTTTGCTTTTTCCTTCATCTCAACCAGAAATTTCAATGGGAAAAGCTTTATGGCAAAGGTGGTATTACACAGCAGAACTTGGAGGGAGAATGGAGTACTCAAAGAAAGTGGTTAAGGATTGAATTATGAAAGGTTTCTATTTACTGGCAGAGGAGGAAATTTTCCCTGTAGCTTCACAGAAACTAGAAAGTTCAGATGATCCAGAAATAGTGGCAGACAAAAATTCAGAAGAGAATCAGTTCCAACACCCATGGGGAAATGACCTCTTCTGTACTCTACAGAGTCTCCACATTAAACAGACGAAATGCAGTGCAGGGTTTCTAAAAGGTGTGCTTTCATTCTTATCTATTTTTTTCTGAAAAGACTTCTTCAAATAGCTTGTTTTCAATATATTCTTAAAAGGACACCACTGTGTGTTTTTTCCGAGAAGGTGGAGGGCGTGTTTTGTGCAAGCCACACAACAATGGCACCAGTCATGCACGATTCAGTTTTTCAAGAGAAGTTTGCTCCAGCCTTTAATACAGCTTCTTTTCGGATATGCTCTGGGAAGCACACACCATTATCCGGTAGCAAAAGAGTAATAGGTGTGTGATAATTATGTGGAGGAACACTATAAAGTTCAAGAGAACTGTGCATTTTGATTTCTTGTTTTAAATGCATTTGAAGCATTTTCAGTATAATAGGTTAAGATAAGCAGGCAATTCTCATGCTTTCCCTTTGTGCCGTACTCAAAATGAAGTTTCCTTTGCTTCTGTCAAGGTAAACTCCATTTGGCACAATGGTGCTGATTTTTGTTGCTTTCAACTAGTTTCAGTCACCAGTAATGATATATGTTTCAAGCCCTACAAGTGTCTGGAACAAAGATCAACCCGTAAATCCCAGTCAAAGCTATACTCATATTTTCCCTAAGCACATACCTGAGCTAACTGTAGTTATGTTTACTTCCTTATTGGTTGTCAATTATTTATTCATTTTACTTTGGAAGCATTGCTTCTCAAGGAGCTTAACATCTTTGCACTTTACTTCTCCATGAGCTACATGGATAGAAATCCAATACAAAACGACTACAGTGGCTCTTCAATTTTGCTCGTGTAATTTACAGACAACTTTTCATTTACTCTACATCTGTTGCTAATGATTCATAGATTTGAACAGTATTAGTAACTTTCTGACAACTCGTGTTCAACTTCTCTCTTCCAACTTGTCTTAGACTTGTCATAGAACATGATGATGTTCCAAGCAAAGGACATTTTGTGCTTTATCACATTTCATCACTTGAATTTTAGTACAACAATGGAAAAAACACCCCGACCTGTCTTCCTTATGAAGGCTATTGTGCTGTCATATTGAAGACCTTCTCCCCTTTACTGACGCTAAAGAGCAAAAGCCTTAATTATTCCATCATTAGTTAACTAGACAGAGCAGAAATCATCCTACCAAGCTTTCATTTTATTCTATTTTATTCCTAGCTCTAAAGGTTCTGCTGGCATTTCCAAAGCATAATTGGGTTATTTCTTGAAGTCTTTTTATTTGTGATTTTTACATCTGACAAACACACTGTTCCTTGTGCTAATGGTACGTTATGCAACACCCTAATTTCTAGTATGTTTGAGGATTTCGAGATGGTGCGGGCTTCACCATCAGACACAGAGGTAACAATTTTTGTTGAAGAATAAAGCAAATAATTCATTGTTCGCATTCTTTTGCCCCAAGCTCACTCTCACCTCCTAAGAGTGAGTCACACAGGTTTCTGCTTTTGAATGAGAGCCAGAGCTGGTAATGAGCCACATGCATCAACTGTATTTACATATTTCTTTCAGAGCAGTTGGTGGCTTACATAAAAATACAAAGCATAAGCTTCATATGGAAAAAAATTTACCTGTAGATTTTCCCATTTTCTCATTCATAAATTAACAATTTCCTAATTCACTTAATTATTTAGCCAAGTAGTCAATAATTTAGTCAAGTACAACAGATCACAATTATTCTGCCAAAGGCATACGAGCACTTCCAGAAGGTGGAAGGCAGAGGGGCAAAATTGCTCCAGAGGAGTTGGTCAATCTTGAAGATCAATAATTGCCAAAGAAAGAGAAGAGCTGAAGCTGAATGAAATTCCAGGTAAAGGGTTTAATACAAGAGACTGGGTGTTTTGACAGCACATTTACTAAGTGTAAATGTGCAAGAGAGCTGTGCCCCCCTACAACCTGGATTAGGGGCAGGCTGGCAGTAGCACAGCATGGCAGCTCAGATATGATCTCTGCACAAGTAGACAGAACAGAGATCTTTAATTTCTGCCACTTGTGTCTTGAAAAACTTCCATATCCTTGTTGGCTCTTTTAGAAATAAATATTTTTCTTTACTTATATCTTAACTTGGCTTGAATGAGGAGTGATTCAGCTGGTTACCTGTGGAATTCAATATGCCTTGTCCAAAAGAACTGTAATCTGAGCTCTAGGCCGTCCCATAGAGTTCACCATGAATTAAAACACTTGCACCTGATGTGAGAACCAGTTCTAAGCAGCAAACCACCTTCCAGTGAACAGTATCAGCCAGGAAAGCCCTCTGGCAAGCAGTAAAGAAATGGGGGATATATAAAAGTACTAAGTGTTTTGCAACAGCATTTTTATTGGGGGGCTGACTTTTATGAACCATCACCTGACGACAGCAGAGGATTAGTTTAATAAAATACTATATGTTTTAGACTTTTTCATGGAAAAATAATATATTTTCACATCCTCATTTGGGAATATGTACCAGCTATAAGAAATAAGGTATGACACAGTGGAAAGTTCATGTTAGGGGACAATTTAGAGTTGTCAGATACTTTATATCTTTTCCCACCTTTTCGCACTTTTGAAAAAAGTGGATCTGCTTTCTAACATGGTAAAAAAATGTCCAAAAATCTCATAGAACTTGTTTTGATTTTTGGAAGACTTCAAGGGCATCCATACCATGGCTGTGGGATGGTCAGCGTCCTTAGCTTCTTCTGCCAACAAGGATAAAGGGGCTTTTTCTATTAATTAAAATCTCGGGAGCAGACAAGCCACGTGAATCATGAAGCTTACCCAGTCCTAATCCAAGTAACATAAGGATATCCTCTCCCTATATGTGGAAGTTTAACCATTTTTTAATTACCCCTCTATCTGCAGGTTGAATAGCCCAGATATTTTCTCCTTTTCCTCCAGGATGGGAATTGTGTGGCAGAGCAAAGAATGGACAAGAGAAAAAAGATCTGAACATGAATTTCCTTCTGCACCACTCCATAGGGAGGTGAGCTAACAAAATGACAGTTTTAAAAGTACTGGTTTGACCTTGAGTTAGCTTGTCAGTTAAATGTTCTGCTTTGCATTTTTAGCAGAGAAAATATTGGAAAATAATGTGTTTGACTAATCATTATTATTTACCATGGAACATGAAAATTTCAGTCTAAAGTATTCAAACATAAAATTTGCTACAACCCTTATAGTATTGAAATAAATGAGCTGTGAAAGGTTCTGTAGTTTGTTCCTTTTTCAACTTCTACTTCCAATTTTATTTTTGCATGGACCTGTTCTTACATTCAGCTACCCTCAGTCCTTTTACTGCCATGCTTTGGCAGTCACAAACACTCCTGTTCTCCAGCCATGCTTCCTTTTTTCCTCCAATGAATTGTAGCATTTTCTTGTGTGTGAGGTGTCTAAGTGATGTGCAGCATGTGTGTATGTACACTGCTCTTATGGTTCCTGGCTCCTCATTTCTTCTAAAAATTCATCAAAGGGCCATTAAGCAGCTCTTGGGCTTTGGTGATTAAGCCAGCGAGGGAAAAAGGTAAACACTGATGTTTAATTTATTGCCACTATTATAAATTCTCATGGAATGGGAAGAACGATATTACTCCACTGAGTTTTACACATGCACATTATAGTTAAGAAAAACTGTCTACAAACCAATTACATTATAGACCAAATTTAGGCCGTATTCCTGCAAGATACACGAGAGCTTGAGATTTTAATGTGATTTACACAGCACATGGTTAAAACATTTCACTACCACTTCTTTTATAAAAAAGGTATGCTGGTAAGTGCATGCATTAGTAGGAGAGGCTCATAAAATTATTGACTTTGAAAAAATATATAATCACCTGATTTTGCTTTTTCCTTAATGTTTACTACCTCTTTTTCAAAGAATTGGATACACATCATGAACCTTTTCTAAACAAAACGCAGATAGATTCTTCTAAAATCTCTGGTTCATTGTTTTTTTTAAAGATGCTTTCAACTGCAAGTTCACCTGTGTTTAGAGCTGTCAGAAAAATAAACTAATCAACTAATTCAAGAAAGACTTGTGATAAAAAAAAGTCAAGAACTGGTAACATTGACATCTCAACAACGTATCCATTCAAAAAGAAGTGATAAATAAATGTTTGAATAGGATTTTAAAGAAGTCCCCGTGGATTTACATAGATCAGTAAGGATGACTGAGGCTGGCCTTATTTCATCTACGGATTTAAAACTGCCAGCCCATCTCCCATCCCAGACAAAAGAGTATATGGAACCAAAACAGGCACACTGTGTTTTTGCCCATGGCAAACCCAACTAGCAAGTGAAAGTCAGAAGCTCAGGGTTTTTCTGAGAGCAAGGTTTCAAAGTGACTGTTGTACTTAATAGTTGTCAACAGAACTGTATTCCCTCAATTCCATTTAATTCTCTTTGGAGGCTGTCTATACTTTCAACCCTTTGTGATAATGAGGGTGCTAGAACATCTCTTACTCTTTGTGATATGAGAAATGGGAGTCATAGCCCCTATTCACCTTCTGCCTAGCTTTAATGATAGTATATATTTTCAGTATATGTTATTCTAGCTACCTCTTTTTCAGGCTGGAGTGTCCTCTTGTATTTCTGTTTCTGGTTCTGACTCTGATTTAGTCTGTTCTTGTGTGGAAGCTGTTCCATACTTCTACTGTTTTTTAAGACCCGGGGACTATAGAATCTTAGGGGTTGGGAGATCATCAAGTTGGGGTTAAAGAACATTTAGTCCCAGCCATTGCTGCCATGGGCAGGGACTCCTCCCCCCAGACCAGGTTGCTCAAGGCCTTACCCAAACTGGCCTTGAACACTGCCAGTGTTGGGGCATCCACAACCTCCTGTTCCAGTGTCTTACCATCCTCACAGTAAAGAATTTCTTAAAATCTAGCCTGAATTTCCCCTCTTTCAGTCTGTGCCCATTAGCCCTTGTACTATTGCTACAGTTCCTGATGAAGAGTCCCCCTCCAGCTTTCCTGAAGGGCCCCTTCAGATACTGGAAGGTTGTTGTGAGATCTCCACATAACCTTCTCCAGGCTGAGCAGCCCCAACTTTCTCAGCCTTTGTAGGGAAGGTGCTCCAGTCCTCTTATCAACTTCATGGCTATCCTCTGGACTTACTTCAAAGTTCCTTGTCCTTCTTACATCGTAGGCACCAGAATATAAGGCTGCTCCTATCTGCCAATAGAGGTTTTGATCCAAACCATCCTCCTATAATCTTGTGTTGCACACATGTGCACGGTATTTCTTTATAATTTCATTCTTCTAATTGCTTCAAACATTTAGTTTACCTTTTCTACCACTGATGATATTTCTGGAGAACAAACACCAAGACCACAGTGAGTCCCTGACAGGTAAGGGCTAATGCAGAGCCGATTACTGTGTCTGTTTCTTTTAACTCAGGTGCACTAATTTGCATTTATCAATATTGAAACCTACCTACTGTCCTATGGCATCAGGAGAGCCCACTGCAGTTCCTCAGGCAGCTTTGTTTTGGCTGTCCTCATTACCCCTGTGGCAATTGCAGGCAGTGGCACCCTGTGATCACCTGCTCTCACTGCCCACAAGCTGGCTGTGCCCACTGGCGCCAGTCCTGAGCCATCTCAGAAATCTCCCTCCTCATCCTGCTCTCCCCTGTCAGAAGGGACTGCTCAGCTCAGCCCCCGCTCCCTGCCTTTTAGAGACGTGTTCTTCCCTAAATCCTGATCAAATTTGGAATGGATCTGAAAAACACTGCAATAGAAATATCTTCTTGTCCACTAGAGGGAAGTACCTCCATAATTAGGATTTGATGAGTGACCATACAGATCACAGAAAATAGTGTTCTGTGTTTCTGAATTGCGAGACAACGCTTGTTTTGAACTTTAACAGCAATAATTTAATGCATGAATGAAAAGCTACTTTTAGTAGAGACATTGACACATTAGGTAATAAATAACCTTTTCAACTGAATTGTGTTAGGCTTGCTTTCATGCAGACTTCTGTTCAATAAAAGCCATCTTCTGACTTAATAGTTTCACAGGAAATTGCTGTAGAAGAACAATTAAAGGAAATGAAAGTTAGAATTGTATTTCTAGCAAAATCTGTGTGGCATTCAACTCTCATAAAATAAAAATACCATTAACCTTTAATGAAACGACGTTAAATTACTTTTAAATAATTGTCACTCTAAAAATGAGTCATGAAGTCACCTGAACACTGTTCTGTTTATCTCTGCAGTGACATATGTAAACCATCCTTTTTTCAATCTTCTGCTAGTTCTGTGGCATCATCAAAGAAACATTGGTTAAGGTAGAGGTGCTGATCTATTGAAACATTTAAACTTATCAGTTGTTTCATAAGAAGAGACCATGCTCACACAGTCTGCCACAACCTGAATGGTTTATTTCTCACATAGTTCAGAAATTTATGTATGAGAGGACAAGGTTTTATACAGATGCATATGACCACATTACATTCTGGTTTTATTTTTTCTTACTCAGCTCTAATAGAGACCCTACCGTTTTTAAGAACATTTTAGAAAGGCATCTACAAGAGCAGTACTACAATGCCTTCGAAGACTGATCACTAAAATTCTCCTACCGACTTAGAAGATTATAAGATCCAATGTTAAACCCTCATGAAGTCCTCTACTGAAATTGAATGAGATTTGAGTTCCTACTTCACTGTAACTCTCTTCTATCACTATTTTGAGCTTTCATGATCAAATAATAGTCTAAGGGGAATTTAGTAGGAAACCAATTGTAAAAGTGGATGTAAAGTCACTGCCCGTGTTTAGACAATAGTGCGGATATCTGACCCAAATTCCTTTACATTGTTGCTTAAATGCCTGAGTGAAGGGATCCTCTTTTCATTTTGTCATAAAATTACTGTTCTATTATAAAGGAAAAAAACCCCAAACAAACAAGAAACAGGTGACAAGATGCCACGACTGTGACTTTTGTTTTTGTCTGCCAGAGTTCTGCAGTCAGTTTCACACAGAATCAGCCCACCAAAATTCTCATGGCTCCAGTACTCTGGATTTCACTCGGATCCTTCATTCTCTTCAGCAAATCTTCCTATTATTTGCTCCTATCAGTTAATAAACTTTAATACATTGCCAGAAAATGACAACTTCTGTTATCTTGAATCATTCGTGGTTTAGGATACTGTTGCATGGAAATTATCACTTAAAAAACCCAAACAAAAAACCCCAAGAGCAACAACAATAATAAAAGCTTCAAGACTGTCCTAGAAATTCTCCCTTCATGTTTCCTGAGGAGAAAGCAAGGCTGCCCTGTGCTGCATTATCTTTTCCTTCCCTTATGATTGCCTCATACCTTAGGAGGAATCAAAGTGAGAGGCAGCTGCAGTCAGTGCCGCATCCTTGTCCCATGTGAGCTGGAGCCTCCTTGATGCTCTAGGAGCTGCTCTGGTCAGGGCAGTGGTCAGGACTTTCCCTGCCCAAACACAGCCAGCCAAGGGGCTTCATCCTTCCTACAAGCACAGCCCCCCTCCACAGACGTTCAGAAGGAAGGGTGGGTGGCAGGGGCAGTGCACTCCGACTCCCTCCCTCGTCTGGGAGATCCCCCATGTGCAAGCAGGAATACTGGGGCCTTGGCTGCTGCATTCACAACAGACCAGAAAAGATAAAGCTGCAGCATCAAGGTTTTTACAGATCAATTCCTTGAACTACATGGTAGAATTTTTTTAAAAAAGCAAAACATTGTGCTTGTGGTTTTTTTTTTTTTAAGCTTAACACAAAGTGACAGTTGACTAAACAGTTTTACATAAAATTTCCATTTCCATTTGAAAAGCTTACATTTGCAATAAACATCCCTTGCTGGCTCTGTTCCCAAACTCAAGCTTTGCTCTGGAAAAACCCTCAAACACTGAAATAAACATTATTTCTATACTGATTCCGCCACCTCACTTTCTCCTTCACAGCTCCATCTCTTAGATAACATTAAGAGCTTCAACTTTACAAGGTGTTTTCCACTTCACACCAACATACTGTGAAACAAATCACTCATCTGCAGAGTGAACTCTGCTTCATGAGGTTTTTGCTTTAGGTTCTGTTCTGAGCACAAACTGAAAAAGAAGATGCTCACTTACCACAGAAGAGTCACTGCTGAGTTTTGAGCAGCAGAACTGTGAATGACTGGAGCATGGAAGAGAGCATTTAAATGACACAGCTTTCCACTGAAAAATGGAGAATTTTGACCCAGCTTTCTGAAGTCTAAAACCTATAATTAACAGTGACTAGTCTGCGTAAGGCTAAAGGATTGCCTATGTAGTCAGCCTATCATTTTATTTAAAATATAATGGAAGCAAAATGCTCTCTCTGCAATCAGCAGGTTGTGGCAGCAGAGCAGAAATGAACACAGAGGATAGGTGGGTGTTCTTTCACTGGGTATCAAAACCTTGTTGAAGGAAAAACATTTCTTTTGTAAGACTACAATGGAGACGTGAAAAGAACAAGGAAAGATTTCAGAAATAGAGTGCATGAACAAAGTTTCACACTGAATAGGTCAGGAAGGGGACCGTGCTGTCTGAAGACACACAGAGCTATGCCTGGCTTTTTTTTTTGCTGCATGCTGCTTTCAGGCACATACACAGCCTACCTGGTGGAGAGTGAGGTGGGTGATGTGTTTGACTGCTCAGGGCTGGCTTACCCCCAACCCTCGGCTGTCTTTGACAAGCATCCTCCTACAGAATAACCAAAAGGTAAAATTTCCAGGAGTAGCCACTTAATTTGGTGCTCTTCAAGGGCTTTTGTGCCTACGTCTGGAAAACCTAAGTGGCAAAAGGAGAGGTCTGAGAATTTGGTACACTGTTTTCCTGAGGAGACTTCCCATCGCTGCATAGTTTGGAACAGCATGATATCAAAAAAATCTGACTTCTCTTTTTGTTTTAGTCATGTCATGCTTCACAACCTTTCTAATTCCTTGTTTCTGCACCTATTGTAGCTAGAGTAAAACCATACCTATAGTAATATCATTAACAATCTATTCCACATAGATATTTAGTCATAAAGACAAATAATGTTAAAAATAAATTACTAAATACGAAGAGTTAAAATCAACCGGTAGAGGTGACAGATTTTTTTTAAAGGTCCATTATTGGCAAACGTGTTCCTTGACCTCTAAAAAAATAAAAGGCACCATATTCAGTTTATCTCAGGTGATTAGACACAGGCAGAATGGACATCTGCTACCACTGTGGTAATTCAGGCAACAACATTATTTCCATTATAACTGTATTTCCCTGGTATTTTTCAGGCATTCATAACTTGCTGAAATATTAATAAGTGCTGAGATTTATTATGCACCTAGGGCTCAGTCATGTGATGTATGTAGCTCTGTGGGCCTAAGCTGGCACTAGAGCTTGTGTTTCAAGCTCTTCTAGAATGAAATCAAAACAGCCGAAAACAAGGCTGGAAGGCACCCTGAGGGTTCATGGAGCATCCCCTGGCATTCCCACCCCCTGGATGGATAACTATACATTCTTCTAATTTATTCTTAGCAACCTCCAATGACAGAGGAGGGTGCCCACATTCGCCTTCTCAAATCTCATTACTGGGACTTCTGCTGAAGCCGAGCCTTCCACTGCCAACCCGTTAGGGGTTTTCTTCCAGTCTTATGTATCTTGGATGGAGAGAACAGCTAGTTGATGCTTGGACAGGACTTAATAGCAGCCTGTGAATACCTATGGGGAACTTATAGAGAAGATGGAGCCAGGCTCTTTACTGAGGTGCTTGGCAGGAGGCAATGGTCATAAATTAAAGAGAGACAGGAACAGGGGAGGTTCTGGCTGTACAGCAGGACAATATTTTTACCATGAGGATCATTATGGACTGGATGAGACTCTCTCTCCTTGAAGGTTTTCAAGATCCGACTGTCCAAAATCCTGAGCAAATTAGCTTGAATTCATTGCCCCTGCTTTGAGGGAGAGGTTGAACTAGAAATGTTTTGAGGGCACTCTTAACCTGAATTATTCTGTAACTCTAATTCTATTTGTCTTTACAGAAGACCCTTGCAATTAAACTGCTTTTACTTTTATCTAGTTTAAAAATGTATTCAGCCTCCCTTCAGAAGGTGTGTTTTCCATGAGCCTGACTGTTATTTCTCCCCTCTGGTCTGTCTCTGCATTTGTCCTGTCTCTCCCGAAAGGCACTGACTGAGCCTCTGGTTTTACATGATGGAAACACTTCTCCAGACTGAGGCCAGAGATATTATCAGTGGCAGCACAGAGAGTCTCAATTGCTTCATTAAAACCAAACCACCATTTGAGATGGTTACATAAAAGATGATGACAGCATGGAACAGTATATACAGGATGGTATTTTGAAACATGTATTCTCTGTAAGAAACCAGTTTAGAACTACTCCAAGTGCTCTGTACACATGCTCAGCCATGCAAGACTTTAAATATGAAAACGAGTGTTCCTCTGAAATTCAACTTTGCATGCATCTCATTCTCCAAACCGTGAGATCATTTTTCTCCCTTGGAGTTTTTGTGCCATTCTCCAGAGTAGTTTTGAATACACCATTTTCCTCCAGAAACCTTCAGGATGGCACTGACTGTTAGCGTTGTGCCCAAAGATGAATAGACTCAGAATATGACTCCAGAACAGAAGTGCATTTGCAGCTTTAGATAATGGGTAGTGCTTTGACAGCAGTATTTTTTATTTTTAATTTTTGCAAACACACACATCCTGATAGAATTTAAAAATGCCTTGCAATAAGTCCTCTTCGAGAAAATATGGAGCAAACTGTGTCTTGGTTGTTTATGGGAAACAAAGAACAGAAACTGTCAGTTTTATTCCTGACTCTTTCCCTCTGAATACTCAGAAAATCCATTAAACAACATTTGAACAATAATGACCAGAACACATACAATATTTACCAGGAACTATCTAAAACTGTTTCTGCACTCTGCATCATGCTTTTCTTCTTGTAGTCCTACACAGCCTCAAAGCCCAAAGCTATTCCTTGCAGTCCCTATTTTTCCCTTCTTACCTGTGCTCTCCCCACAGACATGACCAACTTTGTCACAGTCTGAAAGGATGTTCTTTTATGTAAGTTTTCCCCAGGGTCTATTTCGATGCCCTTGGTGGTTTTAAGACATTTAAATGTTTCTACAGTACCATGGCTCACTTGTTCCCAGTCTGGAACAGTACCTGCTGACCTTGTCAGAATGGTAGTGAATTTAAACAGACAGACAAATGTAATTTTTACTGTTTTTCTTGAGCTCATTCCTTCCCCCTTTCAAGGAATTAGTATAGTCAAAAGAACAGCTTGATGATAGAAAGTTTGCTGGTTGATTCTTTCCTTCCAAATTATGCAAAATGTCATCTTTACAAAGGCCTATATCAATATAAGATTGAAAAATGGCTATTTACAAGTGGAGGCGTTGTGAGAGTCTTTATCTTGGCACCCACCCTTTTGATTACTTATACACAGTTACAAGTCATCAGACCTCAGGCAATTTGTTATCACGCTTGGATCTTAATAATTTCATTTATCAATTTTTCCTTATGTTTTTTGAGAGGTGATAAACTGGCAAAATGCATATTTAATCTGTATTTGCTACAAGTGAAATGGCCTCTGAAGCACTGGACATTTATTTTTACAGCTGGTTCTGAATTCAAATACACTGGTTATAAATAATTTCTGAGTGTCATGTAATATTTATGCTGGAAATCTGAAACTCCATGTCATGTTTGGAGAAATGAAACACAGGGAGGAGAGGCTATGTTTTCACTGAACCAGTGCAGGCTGTAGTGTCTGACACAGTACTAATAGTGCCCCTATAAGAACCTGAGAGCAGTGGCTGTTGCCCTGCCGTTCCTGAGGAATCTGAAATTCCCCCCTTCACCTGCATAATGAATGGGCTGTAATATCTCCTCAGCCATCCCCCTCGTCCCTGCCCTTTGCAAGACTGCTTTATGCAAGAAATAACGTGCATTTTCTCGGATCTATTCCAGTGTTTGCCTCCACTTGACAGAGTGCAGAATATCAGCTGACTTTGACATGTTGCTCTTTTGCCCGATTGACTGTTTTTTGGAGGGAATGGTCTGGCATGTACTTATTACATGGACTTGTTCATCTATAACCACGCTCTCAGTTGGGTAACTGAGTAACTCTCAGTTGAGTAACAGTTGAGTAACTATGTGGGTTAGATTCAACTGTCCATCTTTCAAGTAAGAGTCGCCTTACCTGACTTTAGGAATCTCCAATTTGAACAGCTATGGCTGAGCTGTGTGCCCCATATAGTCAACAGAAAGAAATAGACACAAAATGGATAACATGTTTGTAGACGGCAAAGCCTGGAAGGAAAAGAATGATTGTTTTCAGATGCAATTTTGAAGACCTGGGACGAATGCAAGCTTTTGCACTTAAATGGATTTCATTGGTTGCAGCTAGGTAGGCATAGGCTGCCTATGGGTGACATTGGATCACAAGCTGAACATGAGCCCACGTTCAGGTCAATGGGATCAGGCTGTCAGTGAAAAGGCCTGACAGTATTATCCTAAGAGATCCTTCCTTCCACTGTGTCCTGTTACAGGAACAGTGCTACCCCTTACAGTCAAGAGCAGAGTGTGTGGGGGGGGGTAAATATCCCAAAGATGATGAGAAAACATGACCTAAGAAAGAAGTAGGATCATTTCTTCTAAAGAAAAGACTGGGGTCTTTTCAGAGTCTCCAGTCTTCAGACATCCTAACACACTTCAAAATGGAATGGAGTGGCCTATTGTCCACAGTTGTACCAGGAAGGACAAGAAATTATTCACTTGAGGTGAATGAAGAGCTAGCTGAACTTTTAAAAGACTTGTTCATGCTAAGAATACTAAAGAACTGGAATAAATGACTTTGAAATGATCTCCATCACAGGAAGTCTTTAAGAGACAGTCAGGAATGTTGTGGGAGAGCAGCAGCCTCTGTAACTTGCCAAGCTCTTTTGCAGCTTTATTTTCCTACAGTTTTGTGCGTAAGCAGCTGATGCGGAAGGAAATAAATGCTTGTGTGGCATACCACAAACAGCAGGTGATCCAAGCACGGACTGGTTTGCAGTTTCGTGGACCTTAGGTTTATCCAGACAGCTAGAACACCCCACAGCACTAAAAACATAAGCAGCAGGCTATGTTAAATTAAGCAAGGATTTCAGGTGCTCTTATTGGAGTACTCTAAAAAACAGCTTAAATGTCAAAATTAGGCTCCAGTGAACAGAATGTTATACAATAACCATTCCTCATAACTCAGAAGCACAAAGCTCCTCACATCATTAAAACTTGCAGTCGGGTCATTTTAGAGAAGACTGTGGCCAGAAACCCTAAATGTGCTTATTGAGAGGAAAGAGTATGGCAGTGAAAATGGTTGTTTTGATTCAGCCCTATAAAACTGCCCCAGATGAACACTTAGGAGCAAATAATATTGCTTATGTCATGAAGTCAGAACAGAAGAAGCAGCAAAGGAAACATAATATATCACTTTAAATAAGACAGGGAGCATTTCTATTCTCTCCTGCCCCTACTTTTTTTTTCTCCACAGCCTCCATTATAGTCACCCTGTGCCCAAGCCTGATTACCTTGGAAGACTAATAGTACTGCTAAAGCAGATCAACCTCAATTGAGCAACTAGGAGGCAGGGATATAACATAAAAGACAAGCTAAAAAAATGAATGTCTTGGAAAAGGTGCAAGACTGGAGTTGAATGTTTAGTGAGACAATAAATAAAATAGTCTCATTAAGGCAAACCAGAAACTGAAAAGATGGAGAAGAGAAGTGGTTTAAAGCTTTGGCTAATGCAAGGAAAACAGTTACAGAAAGCAAGGACTTTGAAGTGCTGACATGGAAAAAGGAGAGTCACTAATCAAGTTTTGACAAGTGAAAATTTTGCTAGCTGACGAGGAGGGTGAATGAAAAGATTCAGAGTATGCATCTTTTTGATTCAGGTGTTTTCTGATGGCAAGATCAGCAGAAGAAAAGTCCTTTGACAATATTTGGAAGCTACTGGGGCAGCCTGTATTTAACACACTAACCACTTAAGAATGAATGAGCTCCTTTTCTGCAAAAAGGTATTTAGAAAAGTCAATGTTACAAATTCTGATCTTTCAGGAATTAAATTTTTGAAGTGCACTGTAATATAAAGAAAATTCTAGTAGAAGAAAAGATAATTCTAATTCTGGTTAGCAAAGCAAAGACATGAAAGGAGGAGAATACCAATAGTGGGAATTACAAGCCAGGGCTTAGATAAGTGTCCAGAAAGCATGCAGTGCCTATGTAAAAAAACCTCTGTGTGACAGCTATACCCACAAGTTAATGACTTGAACCATTAAAAGACCTAGAAGCTTCAAAGCTGAACTGTATTGAGTAGTACCTCAAGTGAACTCTAAATCCCTAGCTGGATAGATAGCATTCCTGTATAAGACAAGAGAAACAGGAATTCTCCAGAAGTTAAGGATACAACAACCACTGAACAGGAAACTTCCTGAAGCCAGCCAACAGCCAATATAAGGAATACAGGACTGAATATGAGCTTCTGCCCTCCTCAGAGGTTTCATACTCAACCAAACACTCCTTTCCCTAGCAAAAACTTCCATCAAGCTCTTTGGGGAAAGTGATCATCATTCCTGTTCAATCTCAAGTGAGGCAGAACCATAATTCATTTTTTTACAGCCTTTAACAAAGCAGATCCAAGTGGTACTTTAAGCCAAATCTCAAAGGACTGCTTTAACCTCCACCTACAGAACCAAATTCCTTCTTGCTTATCTTTAAGTCCTGAATTTTATGTTCTTGCTCACATGGTGACAGTTTTAAGGATAAATGCTACGTCAAGAACAAAAATCAGCAAGAGCAAAAGTTAGCCTTGCATTAGGTTATTTCTGTAGGAAGAGAAAATCAAGAAACTGATGGAAGGATTAAAATGTCGTCCACAACTGCTCCTGCTCAAATGTTGAGCAGAAAATAGTCAACTGCTTTTTGTGAGGACCCAAATTTCAATTTCTATATAGCTAATCAGAGCAGTTCTGAAACCTTTTTGTTTCCCTAAATTCAAGTGCACTATTTGGTTTGTATGCACTAAATTCTCTCCAGTGCAAAGCTAAGAGCCTCTAAGCTGCTTGCTGGAGAAGTTTCTGACACATTCTATCCCCCCATGTCACCCTCTCTGTGTCTTCTTTGAGAAGAAGCAGACTATCGGGGGCCAAAACTGAATTGCAAAATGTTATTCATTAAGCAGGATGTATGATTCTGATCTGAAAATCCCTTTGGGAAGTCAAGGATGCCCCTCTGCTTGCTTTACAGAGTCTAGCTTTTCAGGCAGAGGCCACTGAGGATATTTGTATAGCTTACAGAATTTCTGGAACTGCAGATAGAGTGGAGAGGCCCTCAGCGAATTTAGGTGGTGCCAGGACCAGGCTGCTGCTGGGAGGCAACAGGCAAAAGATTTGGATCACGACTCTAGACCCGAGTGTCTTAATCCCTCTGAATCCAGCTGCTCAGATTGCTGGTTAAATGAGGCTATTATTTCTCATCCACTTCCTAAGGCCGTTTCAAGCCTAGCTGCAGGACTGCAATCAGATACTCCAGTAAGCTGCTGTCGGCACCCCTGGGGACCTTCTGCCTCTCGTAAGTAGAAATCCTGGAGGAGCTGCCAACATGCAGAGTTCTTCCTCAGACTTCCTATAACAGGCTGTTGCTTAGCCACAACACAGGCTGGCCAGGCTGTGGAACTGCAGATGTCAGCGTGCGGTTAATCCTTGAGCCGGCACGGGGCCAGACGTACAAACGTCCGTCTGTAATTACCGTTCTCTCGTGACTAAACACCAGCCCATGCTCAGTGCCCAGCTACACAAGAGATTTTTCACAGCCTAGAGTCCTCCCTGCTTCCTGTCTGATCAAAAACTAGCTGATCTTGTGACAGTATCTCAATGATTATTTTTGTATGAAGAAGCGAAGCATGAAGTTACAGTGCTAACACCATGCCTCAAACGATATTTACTTGCAAGCAGAGTATGCCCTGTGGACCAGGGCAGTATGCCCAATACTCTTGTTGCAGGAATATAAAATTGGGTCTTCTTCCCTGCAGTTTTCACAGTTCTGAAAAATAAATTTCTTCAAGGGAAGAACAGGAGAGCCCTCGTGTGGCTAATTTAACATCTGTGATGTCGCACAGATGCTGTGGACGGTAGTAAAAAATATATGGTATGTAAGTTTTCTTTTGTTCTTATCTCTCATCTCGCCCCCTTTAAATATAGTTGATTTAATGAACCTCAGCTTCCTTTTCCAGTCAGTTGTATCTCAGGTTTTTTTTACTTCCACTGAAAATGAACAAGCCATTCCTCATACCATATCTGTGCTTCATTTCCCAGTTTTGACAATAGGAATGTAAATTATAAAGTAACCCTTTCTGAAATGTTTCTCTTGTGGGCTGTAGGGAAGAAGAGAAGCATATGGGGGATTTATTATTCACAATGACCTCATTCTTTCCAAGTTTCCTTGTTCTCAGGAGACATATTTGCAATTAACACACACAGTTCAAAGTTGGACTAGGCTATGCATCTGCTGTACACGCACACAGACACACACACAGAGCTTCTTACACTCCCAGAAGAAAACAGATAACAAAAAAGTGAGTGTTCACGTTATTTTTGCACTAGGGCTCTCCTCGCAGATAAGTGATGCAACAAGCATCTCAAGTAACGCCTAGTTTCTGTATGAGCTTCTCAAAGGCACCGCAAAGATTAGACAGTCAGATCATTCAGGATCCATTTTAAAGGAAAAAAATTACTCCTGCCTTACATGTTTTTGGCATCAAATGGATAAGTTGGAAATAAAAAAAAGGGGGGGGGGGGGAGGGAATTAAGTGAGCACTCATATCCAATTCAGAGTAATTTACTCTAAGCCTCGTATGAGTCTCTTAAGTGTTTTTTGACCCTGTGCTTAACCCTTAGGAGAAACTCATTACTGCTCAGGTAACATGACACAGATTAAATCACACCTCAAGCAAAAAAGTCCTCAAGCCTCTCAAAAGCACCTCTCTGCTGTTCTGTCTGAAACAGCCACATCTTATTCTTCTCCTCTTCCTCCATATCTGTGCAATGTTTATTTTGTTCTCTCCCACATTACTCCTTTCCGAACCAGCTTGAGTAAATGCAGGGCAGATGCTGCTGGACCAGGAGGTGGAGGATCCTGGATCCTGAGAAAGATTAGGGAACAAAATAAATATTTTCTCATTTGGTTAATACACTTGTCCTTTTCTGCGCCTGAATTATTTTTTATATAACAAACTTGTTACACTTGAGAAAAACAACTTGCCAAAATACCAGTCAGCAATACAGGTTTTGGTGCTTCTAGCTGGCCAGTCAGTCAGTAATAATATTGCAGAAAATTTTATGAATGAAGGCTCAATAGCTAAGGAAACTTCTCATGAAGGTACAATGTATGAGCAAGCAAGAACAATCCAGGAGCACAACCCACCGGGTATGTGTGTCTCACTTACAGTTAGCACAAATTTAACTCTGAAGCAGAACAAACAAATCCTGAAATAACGGATCTAGTGGTTCCATGTGCGGAAACTGTCTGAACCAGGTCAGATAAAACATCATGAAAACTTGACCAAACTGAGATGACCAGATCATAAGAAGACATACTCTGAATTTTCAGAAGATGAGACTTTCCTCAAAGTTACAAGGAAGTGTTAAGGACACTAGGATTGCCTTCTAAAGAGGGGGACATAGACAAATTACATTTAACATCGGATTTTATTATTAACCTAGAAGTAAAATAACTGGCTTAGGCACCTGTCTTTCAGTTATAACCTTACATTCTTTCCTTTACAATGACTTGAATGCAATACCATAAATGGAGACTGTTCTTAACTCAGGTGAGATGATAAATCACAACTAGAAAGTTTAATAATGTTTTGTACCTATTTAGGCTGAGGTAGATCTCTGGTCACAACTAATAACCTCCCTAAAAGACCTGGCACCAGTCTAACCGAGTTCAGCCTTGTTTTAATAGTGAAGGAACATATGGACCAAATTGGTGCCTTCTGGGCTTGTGGCACTGCTCCATGGCCTGCCTGTTAAATCAATGCTTGGGCTATTGAACACTTTTTCTTTTTGAAAAATAAATTATATTTGCTTCTTAGTTTGTCTAACTAAGACATATTTTTCTGCTAGATGCCAAAGGCATTTGAAGCCAGACTATCTTCACAATTTTTTTATATGTCTCTTCTTGAGTTCTCTTGGGCAGAGGTGACAGGTAAGACACAAGTTGAACTTCTTTGAGAAAGGCCAGCAATTCCTTTAAATGCCTGGAGACCTAAGGGTTGGGCCATTTCAGTTAATCTGGTTCTGGAACAAAATATATAAAGAAATGCTTTCACCTTAAACAGCTAGCCTGCTCAAAAGGCAGAAAGTTGCCATTTAACTCAGATACTTCACTGTGACATTCTTTATAAGTGTTTTGTTTGGGGTTTTGTTCCTACGACAGGTTTTTTCCACAGGGGAGAGCCAGACTTATTTATAAATATTGCATTCTTTTTCTGGTCTCTGGTTAGACGACATGTACAAGATCTCGTTGTGTTCTGGCTTCAAGACTCGGGCACAGTCTCATATATACAAGTATACATACACAAATATTGTCTATTTGGGAACGTGGGAATAACTTTGAAGAATAGAAACTATTATTTTAATAGGCTATCCGTGAGTGGAAACCTGTATTCAAAATGACATGTAAAGGAATGTCTGTATTTTGTGTGATGAACAAATGCTTGAAAATTTAGAGCCATGAAGTCTAGAGCTGAAAAAGTTAGACTGAAAGTGTTCTTCAAGATAAAATGCAATTAATCTCAGGGACATAGGACTAGAAGGAATTTCTCATTTATTTATAGAAAACCCTGTTAAAAATGGGCAGTTATTTTACTCCCTCAAGTTGTAAGAGCAAGACCTGAAACATTAGCAAATTTCTGTTTCATGCAATTTATGTCACCAAGCATAATCACAAAAGGTTTACTATTTAGATATTTTGAGATACCAATAGGTTTTGCCAGTTGCTTACAAAATCCATACCTCTTCACTTTAATTCAGCCATTTAATCTTTAAAAATCAATTTAACTTTGATGTTTTTATTACTTTGCTGTTATTTCAGTAATTCAGATCTTCAAAGGTAAGAACGCATTAGCCATTCAAAGCCAAAAATCAAATAAATCTACACTACCTGTCCTCTAATCAGAGCTTTCATCTGCACACTTATGATTTCAGGAAGAAGCCAAATTAGTCCTAATTGCCTCTAATTTAACTTGGCCACTCAAATAGGATATGAGATCACATTTCATCATACTTTAGATATTTTAATCCCTAGTGTACACTGGAGACTGGAGAGTTTACTGTACACTGAAAAAAAGTCTATCTTATCACATAGAAGTTCAGCCATGTAGAAACAGACCTGGTTTCACTTTCTTTTAAAAGCACAGACTTTGGACAAAATGTGCTCTCTGTTTGATGTGCATTTGATGTTTTAGGTTGACTTATGACAGTGTGCTTGAAATAATTTTTTAACATTTAGCGGTTTTTAGGCCTCAAGTGGCATAAAGTAATTTAAATTACTTCAATATCATGCAGCATTATATGAGGAGAAGTCCTTTTGCTCAAAGACTTGAAGAAAAGGCAGCTGCTGAGAGATGAGGCATGTTGGAGCAGCTCAGGCAGAGGGATGCTCCTGGCTGGATTGGGGCTGCAGCCCCTGCAGCCTGCACAGCAGCGGCTGCTCGGGTCTGGCTGCGAGACAGGGCAGTTGTGCCTTCAGCTCCCACTTCAGCAGCTGCTGCAATTTTGTAGGAAAACTTGGAAATCCTTGAGGACCTTGGAAATACAAAGGGTAAAAGCAATGCTGTTTGCATCAATGTGATGGGTCAGCACGAATCAGAAATTCTCTAATTTCACTTAGCATAAGTTCATTTTGTTTTTCTATTCCAAGTGGAGCAGCTAATTATCACTTCAACATTCTTTTCCCCTTGCTCAGTTATCTACTAGCTTATATCTGATAGTATCCTTCATTTGAAGCCAGATGATCAAATGTAGTTAAACACATTTCAAGAATAATCTTTCAGAATGTTTAAAGCTCTCTGTTCAGCAATGCTGGTCCTCCTTAGAGATCCCACAAAGGCAGTGGCACATTGGGAATATTCCTGACTACAAACTAGAGAGGGAGCAAATGTTACACATTTACTTTCAAGCAGAATAGATGGGCACGATAGGTTTTGTAATCAGAAACCTTAGAAATGGCAGCCTATTTCTAAAAGTTATGTGTAACTAGAGAGAGAATGTGAATGCCATGAAACCTCTGTATTTAATAACAGCTAAAAATTGAGTGATTTTATTACTGGAAATGATTGGAAAAATCTACAGACTGAGCATTATTCATATCAGTTATTTGGCAAGTAAATTTGGATAAGGGAAGCATTGAGAAGAAAAGGAATCACAGTTGTTAGTTATTGGCTATAAGTTACTTTCCTCCCCTGCACAGAGGGGCTCAGGCGATTGCACCAGTTTTTTTTCAGGAGGATGTTTTCAGCAATACAACATCGCAATTCAGAGCCCTGCTCTGTGGAAACCTCACTCCCTCCTGCTCTTGGAGTAGTGCCTCTAAATCAAACACATGTCTGCTGGGCAGATAAACGGCTCTGGGACTTGGAAATGGAGAGGCTCACGCAAGCATAAGAAGAAAACTCTTTTCCATCAGTCACCTGAATTGATGACTGGTAATTCACTTCCTCAATAAGATGGAAACCTGAGCACATGGGCATGCCAGGTGATTTTCTTTAAATAAATCAGGGAAATTTCTTCCCTCTGTAAAGAGCAGAGAAATCACCTAGAAAAAAACAGCTTTTACTTTTGTTTTTTTTGCAGGGGAAAAAAAAACAGCTCTCCAAGCATGGCAACAGCTCCCATCTCAGTGCTGTGTTTCAAGGTTCACAAATGCATGTGGCACCAGTGGAAATTTCCTTCAGGTGTAAACACAGCATTCCAGCACTGCAGTCTTGCACCTTCACTTATGCTGTCTAAACTTCTATTTGATCATCAGCGTTCTAGGACAGAGCAAAACGCCCCAAACTTGTACTAGGAGTAATAAATAAGAAGATCCAGCATTGTAAAAGCCATTCTTTCAGAAAATTGTGAGAACAGGTCAGAGTCAAGACTCACTATCTCATCTGGCCAGCACTCCCATGAGCATCTTGAGGGAATGAGGCCGTGCAGCCATTGTTCTGCAGGAGCCAAGTTAATTTGATGTTAGAATATTAGCTATGTGTTTGGGAGAACTTCTGAGACACGAGGTGAGATATTGTCACAGCATTCAGTCATTGAGTTGTAGACTATCTGGACCAATATTGAGCAAGTGTGAGCTATCACAGTATTTTTTTAAATATCTGTATTTGTCCTATAATATTTGGATCTCTTATTCCTGCCCACTGGGGTTGAACTGTTTGTGGCTTTTCTAGCAGAAGAGATTTTTCAGTTACAGACAGAAAATCCATCAAGGATCAGGAAAGGAAAATTCTTTAATGAAGACTAATAAAATTACAAGGGAAATAGAAAGAAGTGTTCTGTATTAGAGACTTGGAAGGGCAGAGGACGAGCTTTAGTTGTGGATTGATAACTCTGGGATGAAGTTAAGTCAGCTTAGTCAAATCAGCTTTTTGATGGTCACATCTGTCAGAGCAAATATATCACAAGAGGAAGATGTGTCCAGGATGGAGAACAACACAGTGAGCAAATGGATTCTCCCTCCCCCAACATTCAAGTGAATAGCCAGGTGCAGGTTTCCACTCAGAGGATTCTTGGCTTGCAAAAAAACAGAGATCTCAAGATGATGAACTAACAGTTTCCCTGAAGAATTCAATGCTGAGGAAAAGGCTGAAAGAAATAACCATCACAAGGCTCAAGGCTCAGCCTCCCCCATTTGGAGTCTACTGGGTTGCCAACGGGAAGCAAAAGCAGTTGTCAGAATGCTTTCCAACTGCTGCTTCTCATCTGCTGGAATAACCCAAAAATATTCAGTGCCACTAAGGTCTGTTAGCACTAAGGACAAACCAAGCATCTTCGCTTTCCAGATTTTAAAGAAATGCAAAGTCTTGTTTTAAAATGCAATTTACTAAGATGAGTTTGGAAGTTTCTTTATAGTTGAGGAAAAAATATGGCCTTCTGATTCCAATTTTTCCTGAGAATGTTGGGTATTTTGGAAGCAGAAAATCTTCTTGCTGGGCTGTCATAAAAGTGGCTTTGCATCAGATTTAACCCCGAGGCTCTCAGATTTCTCATAACCAAGAAGAGTTAAGACGCAGCACTTGTTCTAATGAAATAAAGCATAAGTTTACCTTGTTATATAATCTCCACTGCATATATCAGCCTTTTGAGTGTATTAAACAAAGTTTAGATACGGTTCTGTATCACATTTTTTACAGTTGTTGTTTTGTGTCACCATCATTGCTGTGTTGCAGAGGATGTTGTTGCAAGTCTGACAGAGTTTATTTTCCACTTATTTTGTTTACTGCTTTGCATGGGAAGACATTCAAGGACCAAATACAGAAATACATCATGATTGAAGGAATAGCAGAGAATAGGAGCAAGAAGAGCTACTATCACACTGGTCACAAGCATCTCTCTTCCCTACTTGAGATTACAGCACACTTAAATGCTTTTTTCAGATGGAGTTTGATGAGACTCTCCACCACACATTTAATTTCTTAGTTGCTAGTTTCTGACTGAAGGCATTACAGCTGTAGTATTTTGGCAAATTTCACCTTCTCACTGCTCAGAGCATCAACAAAACAATTGTTGACACCGATTAGTTGTTTGCATTCTGTTTCAGAGGTCTTAGTGTAAAAGTTCTTCCTGAACTGCAGCTGACTCACTCCGCAGCACCCCTGCAAGGTGCCACAATTGAATACCCCTGCTTTGCTCATAGGCATCCCAGCCAAAGACCAGAAGGGAACCAAGAGAAATCTTGCCAGCTGAAAAACTATAGACCTCTCTGCCTGTGTTTTTTAAGGTGAGGCCCTAAGCCCTCACTTACAGGTGTCCATTGAAACTGACTGAAATGTTGTCATGACAGTCACGATGTCTGAATGCTCATCAGTGATAATTCGCATAGAAGTTTGTTTTTGAAGTTATCCGGAAAGAATGGACAGAAGAGCAAACAACACTGAAACAGAACTGCCAAACTGAAGCATGAAAATCACCATTTCAAAGGCTCTGCTTCTTTTGTCCAAAATAAGCTTTTTTTTCCTAGTGAAAGAGCTGGCTCCCCACACCCCCCCACACCCATGCTAAATCTTCAAGTGCTTATCCTTGCTCTTCTTTCTGCCAGGACAGCTTTTGTAAACTATCTGCTAAGCTGGCTCAGGTAGCTGAACCAGCTGAAAAATGAATGGGGTTCATTGCCTTGCTTATATTTGGGTTTGGGAGAAGAATCATGTGACTGTAACAGGATTTCCGCTGCATAAGAAAGTCAATAGAAAAACATTTTCTGGTAATCTATAGACAGGGACAGGCGCAGAGCTGTTCCCTAGGCTGCTGCACAAACTTTTGTCAGATTTATGCAATTTTGTAACCCCAAAACAATATAACCTAGCAGCTTTTGGAGTACTGGAATTCTTAATTTCTGTTTGCAGACTCTGCTGGCTTGATAGGTGATTTTCAAAAAGTTTTGACATCCTAGCAGTGGAAAGGCTTAGGAAGCTTTGCCTAAATTGTTGGCCCCACATGGCTTTTGTGAGGTCTGTTATGCAGCCTAAGTCTGACAACCAAGGGCCAAAACATTTCCTGTGGTCAAATCAACACATAATGCCTGTGCCGAGAAACAGAAGGACTGCACATGGCCGGCAACCAGGGCAGAAGCCAGTCTTTGCTATAAAGACAGTACATCACTGAAAGGAGTACCTTTGTTAAACTGTTGCAACCATGCAGCCCTGGGTTTTCCACTTTGAAAGGCTCTGGTGAAATTGTGGCTGTTTGATGGTGTAAAGCTACGTATATTAGTGCCTCAGCTGAGCTATGGAACTAAAAATGAACAGTAACTGTATTACATTAACACCATTGCATTAATCAAGATAACTCATACCATCCATGACCGTTTGGCAATAGAGGGAAAAATATTAATTAAAAATTGCCTGAAACCTAAGGATGAACTCTACTGGGGTTGAGGTTTAAAGAGTGATAAAAGTATAAATCAGTCTTTCAAATAAGCCCGATGTATAATAAAGTAAATGAAATAGCAGGTGCCTTCTGTTCCAAGTGTGTTCTCTTGTCACAAAGGTTGAAAGAAAAACAGTTTTAAAAAACCTCAGGTTTAGAGGCAGAAGGTTCCAGGGTAAGATTCTCAGGTCCAAGCTGCTATTTGCATGATTGTTTTCTGGTCAGAACCCATTAAAATCATGCATGTGGTAACACACTTGACGGTTTCCCCTTTAACCTTTAAAGGAATCAGTTTCTTTAATTGGATCCTAGAAGGAATAGCCCTATATAACTGCTATGTTTTTAAATCTCTGCTTTGGGAATGTATAATAGAGCTGACTTTAGCCCTTTGCAGTTGCTTTCCCAAAATAAGAATTGCTTAGCTAAGGAAGAGTATGTGATGAGAATTTTATTTGATTTTTTAAAATATTTAAACCCCACTTGATGATTAAATATCTTATTACAAGATCTGAATACTTCTAGATTCCCTAGGACCTACACATGGAAAATTTTATACATAGTTGTATTCATTTTCATTCTGAATTGCTTTATTTTTGTTTCTTTGCAAATTTTTGATTAATTGTTCCATCACTTAAAATCACCCTTAAGGGAACTTGGCAAGCAAACTCAGTAGAGAGCTCAAACTGGGCTTTCAAGCTGACAGCTTCTGAAATTGTAAGAGCTGTGAAGTAAAAGTAAACTGAACTGGAGCCATTAAGCTCTGAAGTTTAGTTCTGGTGAAGATTTTGGCTCTATATAATTTAAAATATGCTTAAAAGGGTCATTTAACTGTACTTAAAAAACATTATTTCCTCGTGCTTCTAGAAAGTGCTACTTTACAAACTGCGTTAGGAGAGACAAGGCTCTAGACAGAAGAGACAGAGAATCTTGTAAGAGAGGTAGGAATCCAGAAGTCAGGACTTCAAAGGAATATACATTTAACAGCAGCATTTTGGAAGAGACAGCATTTTTACAAGAGGCTAGAGAGGTGCTGAAGTCATGCAGGAGAAGTGGAACTAAGCTGTCTGTGTGTCAGGAAAACTATCCCAGCCCTGATCAGAATTATTCTGAAAATAGAAAAAACGGCAGGTAGGAACATGGATGTGTTTCTGACAGAAAAGCTAAACCCCGCTGGTACTGACCCTGAGAGGATAGTTTCAGAGTGGTAGCTCTTCAGGTAATTCCTGTTCAAATGTGTAGAAATCTTTAACTGACTTAGTCGTTTGGGGGTTTTGTAATCCCTAGATCCTCTGCATCCCTTCTTTGGAGAGGCTTGGGTGGGTGCCATGTTTCTCCAGCTCTGCTGTTCCCTGAGAAATAGCGGATGCCTAGAGCTAGACAGTGGGAATTTCTAATAGAAATATCAACTGCTATGGAAAAAGCACGAATGGAAATGTGAGAGTGAAAGCAATACACATTAATTGCTGCAGACCACTATGTGTGTGATTTCATTTGAATGACCAGAAACAAAGAATAAGCCAGCCTAATGGTTAGAGGACAAGAGGATGAAGAAAAGGTAAGGCAAAAAGAACCAGGAAACACAAAAAATTTTGCCCAAGACTTACAGGGTCTGAAGGAAAATAATGAGCTGAAAGAAATCCAAACACCATCTACACCTGTGGGACATAAACATTCAAAATATGGTTGATTGCTGCTAATCACAAAAGGTACGAGAGAGATGAGGATGCAATAGCCAGCACTCCTTGTCCAGGCCACACCACATGGGTATATGTCTTGGCAAAGGATGAAATCCCAGTGTAAGGTAGGGAGATTGGTTTTGTTTAAAGTAGCTATCACGTTCTCCTTCCATGGTGTCTCACATTGTATTTTTTTGGTGCCAATTCCCTACAAAATTAATCCCAACACTACTATACACCGTGGGATTTCCAGAGCAGAGGTCCCATCACAGGCTGCGATGATACCAAACTGATTTTTGCTTTTATATTTTCTTCATATATATTAGTAGCTCTGTAGACTATTGTTGTGTAGTTAAATAGTTCCTAGCTAACTCCAGTACTGATAGACAAAGAAAAAACACATTCCAAAAACCCCAATCCTATCTTGCTTCTTCCTCTGGGAACCAAGGATAAGGTACTCTCCCAAGACACTTTCTTGTAAAAAAAGTACTGCTAGTAGCAAGAAAGGGGGGCTCCAGAAGAGGTGGAACCAAGGGGGGGGGGGTGATGGGAGGGGGATTACCTCATTACTCGTGCTTCTAATTGGGAATTCTTGTCAATTATGCTAATTTGCTAAACTTGTAAAACTGTATTTGCCCTATGTGGGCTGGGCATTTTTCCATACCTGCCCCTGGAAGCCTCCCGTTAAAGACCAGCTTTTATTTTACTTCCTATATTAGAATTGTCTCAAAAGTGTGTTGTTTTATTCCTAGGTCTTTGAGGCATCAGTAAGTGTCTGCAGCTCCATGACAATTGATGGGGGACTTGGCACCACGTATTTAATGCAGAACTCATTCCTGACAGCACCAATAATAGGAGCAAAAGAATACTTTTGCATCAGCTGCCCAATGGCATTTTTGCATTGTTTCATTCCTCTCACCACCAATCAATAATGATTTTGTTAAAAACAATGACCTCAGAGACTGCTATGCCTGTGAAACTACAAGGAGCCATAAGGAGCAGAACTATAAAAGCAAATGCTTCACATTGTTGGAAAAGAGCACAATTAATGTGAGTGTACAAGTGTTTTATATGACAGTAGGGCCACCATCTTACGCCACTGCTGCAATTCCAAAGTTTTATCTACTTTCAGTTGTGATCCATAAAAAGTCTGTGCTATTTCTCAAGTAATAAAGGCAATTGGTAAAGAGTCACATAACTTAATTATCACCCAGGCTCCATTGTAAGGGGATTTCCAAATCTATGTAAATCCCATCACACCTAACAATACATTGAAGTGAATTTTACAGGCCAGCCTGAAGCTGTGATAGGAAAAGGAATTAAAAGTGGGAAATAAACCCCCTGTATGCAGCACAGTTATGGAGCATTTTTATGCCAATTGGTGTTCACAGAGAAATAATTGACTGAAAGTCTTGGCTGTAACAGATCGAGCTCTTAAACCCTGCTTGTATAAGAGGTATTGCTGGTTACTCTGTTTTGGTTATTTTCAGTGAAGCAATGCATTAAGCATATGCAAGTACGTACTTCCAAGTTTTAAAATATTTGAAAATAAAATCCTGATGTTACTCTATATATTCCTAAGGGAAGTCAAAATTGAGTAGATGCTGCAGATACATGCTCCATTTCACATCAAGCTACTTTTTTTCTTTTTGCAGATTGGTCAAACTTTGTTCTTTGAAATAAATCCTACTTTCTTTTTAAATGTTCTTGCTAGAGTTTTGGAATTAAAACTGAAAACGAATTGTTTTCTATATTTGTCTCAGCTGAAATTCTTTGTGTTAATTTTTAATGTGCATGCTCTGTTTTAAAGCTTTTCAGCATATTGAGCAACAGGTTTTAACGTAATTAGTACAACATAACACTGTTTTATTTGCATTTGCTCCTTGATACAAGATTATTGTATGGCAAAATCTGTATTCCTTCACTCTATTGTTTCACAGTTGCAATGTGTAGCATCTCTCTAAGCTGGACATTATTGTCACTCAACAGTTTAAATTTTTTTTTTTTTTGACCCAAATGGATAGCTCAATTTTGAGGGTCTTGGATCCATTAGGAGGAAAAACTGAATAAAGACTTTTTGATGCAATTCTGGTTGTTTAAATTGCCATTTTTTCCTCCACTGTATTCAGGACAACAAAAAGCAACAGCAGTTTGTTCATATTTCTAGGCAGGAGCTGCCATAGAGAGGCAAAAAAGAGGTTTTGAACTTCCTTCTGAGTCCTCTTGTGCTCAATTACTGACCATCCCACAGCTCTCCCTCCTGTCTGGATATCTCATTAACACTGCAACTTTCCCTGACGGGCCGTGGCTTCACCTTTAACTCACTGCATCATTGCTTTGATCAGTTACATGTGCTCTAGACCAGGTTTCAGAAGGGAGAAGGTGACCTTTAAAAAGTTGACATTGTGTTCAAATGAGGAAAATAAAGCAGAATGAGCTCTGTCAGGTTAGAAACAAGTCAGGCCAAAGAGTTTAAAGAACGAAGTTACAAAAGATGAAAAAAGTAATAATAAGCCCTTTTACAGAACCATCAAATGCCTTCTAGAAAGGCTATGCAACAATAAATGATAAAGGCACAAAAGAGGCATTCAGAAGATAAGACTGGAGCAGATAAATTAAATGAATTTTTATTCACAGTGAGTGCAGAGGAGTTCAGAAAATTCTCTCATCAGAAATGTGCTTTCTCCCCACCACACAAACACACTTTTTTCCCATAAATGTTATCTCAGTCGTCCTTCATTCAACTGAAGTTCAGAAAAAGTTTACAAACAGGTTCATCAGGACCAGAGGATATTTATCCAAGATTTCAGAAGGAACTGAAGCAGGAAATAACTTAAATAACAAGTGCAGTGTATGATTTCCTGTTTAAAAGTGCTTAGGACCAAAACCAGATGGTAAATAGGATGGAATTTAAAAAGACAAAAAACAGTCAAAAAAAAGCTCCCCCCC
>VZRV01001413.1:1364443-1525751 GCA_013398115.1 Falcunculus frontatus
CCAGTTCTTTGTACTGTTATGTGGTTTGAACTACAAGAACAGCATTTTTGGGCATTTTTTTTGTTTGTTTAAGCATTCATCCCTTTCATATTTTAAAATGTTTGCAATCTCACTGCTACTATGTACCAGCAAATGACCCAAAAGCTTCATGGCTGTATTAAAAAATTTTACATTTTTTCCAGCCCGTTGTCATTATAAAGAGATAGTAATTTTTTTACCTATAGTGGCCATAAAATCCTCTAGAAGTTAGTGGGGTTTTTTTTCTGCAACCCTCAAAATATTTTATTTGAATTCCATCTCAAAGCCTTAATCGTTTCCCTCTCTATGGACAAATCTCCCTGCCTGTCAGATGAGGTGTCTGCAGTGCTTGCAGTTTGGACTCAGATTCCCTTACCTCTGGCCTTTATTTTTCCTTACTGTTTGTGTAACACTAAAAACTCCTAACAGGGCTGCCTCACAGGGGTTCCTAAAGAGAGACAGACGTGCAGGAGCAGTAGAGGCAGATGCAGACACAGCACAGATGAATGACTTGGCATTATCAGCAAGGAAAGGGGGGGAATCTCTAGTTTGAATCCACTTAGGTACCTTAAGGACTTCAGTGGAACTTTGAGCTTCTGCTTCAGGCAAGGTCAGTTTCTGCAGAAGTGCTGTGCTCAGTGAATTTGGGCATTTGTGGAGCTCAACAGCAGATTTTAGAGGATGTCAAAGTCATTTGAAGGGTAGGGTTTTCACTAGGAGCACAAATACTGTTGAAAATCTGGTCTCCTTAGGCCTGGTTTCTTTTTGGGAAGAGCTTTTAGATGAGATTCTAACACTTAGGGCCCAAAGCAGCCTGACTTGTACAGTGAATAGCTAACATCCCACCCTGATTTGTGATGCAGCATGTACACACTGTCAGAAAACCAGCAATATTCCTCCTAGCAGAGAAAGAAGACACTGCAAATCAATGACAGACCTTTACCTTGGAAGCTCAAATAAAGAAAAAGTGCATAACCAGGGGAAATTTCCTCACAAGTCCACATCATTCATAACCCTCCTGCTGCTTCACTCTGGTGACAGTACCACAACTGTACTTTTCTCTATAAAGCAATCAAGAACTATAATTGAAGCAGGACACTTCAAAATTTATGTTGCATGCACATCCAAGCAGGAGCTTCTAGAAACATGCCCTTATGCCTGCTGCAGCAACCTCCACACCAGCTTGCACTCAGCATCTCCCCTCGGCTGCAAGTGCCCGCAGTAAGGACAGCAGCACATCTGCCACAGACGCTGGCAGGGCTGTACATGAGGATGGGCGATGCCTCACAGGGACTAAAATTCACCGGTGTCATCTGGCTTAAGGAAAAACATCTGAAGCTCATGAATCATTTCACAATCACATCAAGATTTACTTTCATTAGACTGCAAGAAGTACATTTTTAGAGAGAGGAGCAACATGTAAAATAACCCAGTTGTATCCTTGTGTTCCTGAGGCTAACACTATTTGTTTTACATTACATTAGACAGTCTCCAAGTTGTTACTGGCCTGATAACAGACTAGGAATTACAAGAAAGCATTGATTTCTCTTTTGCCCTTGTACAACCCAAATGTTTCTTCTGGTGAAAAGAATTAAAAGTTTTATAAGGAAGAGTGCTCTAGGTCAGATTTTGGTTACTGGCATAAACTAAATTATTAAAGTGAACTGAATACTGACATGCAACAAAGTAACATACAATAGAAATGAGCAGCATCATTAGAACTGACAGTTCTAAGGTTCAATTTTAGAACATTATGGAAATCTCGTGTTGTAAAGGAAGACAACATCCCTGGGATAGTACACAGAAATACTGCATTTACAAAGTATTTTAACAATGTGTAGCTACTTTCCTAGACTATAACAATTAGCAGTAGAAATCAATTCAGAAACAGAGTAAGTACCTCTACTGAATATTTTTTAAATGCCCAGTTATTTATTTAGGGAAATCAAATTAAATACACTAAGATAGATACTTTGATATCTGTTATGTGATCAAAAAAGTCGTAAAGTGGTTAAAATTACTTTAGTATTGTATATATATCATTAAATACAAAGGTGCAAGTTTACCCCTCAGCAGATAAAGGTATTAATAGGTAGTGACTGAGGTAATTTTTGGTTATTTGTAATAACCAAATAGTGCTGAACAGTAATTGCTTATGAAAATACCAATCAGCTGTAGGCAACAAACTACATTTCTTTATTCAAAAATATATTCAGAAGTTTAAATTTTATGTTTTTGAACATCTTCGGAAAAACAGTATCCTGAAATACTGATTTTTGTTTGAAGTTGGAGACATAGGCACATGTTTAGCCTTTAATCACTTGCAAAGAAGTTAAATCCACGTAGTCAAAAGAGCTCTTTAAAAATAAGTTTCTTTCAAGCAAAGAGCCAAGTTTAACACTGGTGTGAATAGATAAATTTTTACTGATTATCATCTGAACTGGTCCAAAAGCTGCCATGACCAAACGGCTTTTTTTTTTTTTAAGGCACCTTTTTAACTTCCAAACTAATTCAGATCTAATTTAAAATATTTTTTTTTATCCCTTTCAGTAGAGGCCCAATTCAGAAATCCACACAACTGAATCATCTTCATAGTGGAAAGCAGAGGCCAACAATTAAATGAGCAAAGTGTATTATTCTAATCGTAATCTACATGCAAATAAAGCATCAATCTGCAAGTGTATCCACAGACCCTTTGGAAGAAAGTGGTGTGGAAATTCCGACCCCGACAGGATGTCCATGTTTGCTCCAGCCCTTCCTCCAGCTCTCTTCCATCAGGAGACAAACAGTGCAAAGAGTAGGAAAGCAGCATTTTCCCCCTTACCATAGTCAGCATCACAGAGACACGAGAGCACGGACATTTCACAGTCAGCCTTCAGCAGAACACATTCTGCAGAGGTCAGCACACAAGCCTAGGAGGAAAATCCTCTCTGGTTTTCAATTATTATGCCCAAAACCGCCATTAATTTTCACACTGCAATGGAGAAATTAATAATGTTCTTGAAAGTAAAATTCCAGACTACTCCCTGCTACACCTTATTCTCAGTTCAAATGGCTACATAAAGTGCAGCTGTCCAGCATGGAGTGTAATCCAGTAATAATTTTAGGACATATTTGAAGCTTTTTCTATTTTTAAACTGTAACATTCAAAAAGGGGACAGTGACATTGCAGAGGTGTTAAAAGCAGAGTGCTACTGGAAGTATAGCCCCAGGCACTGGAAACAATTATCCTTCAAGGTTGAAGCATCTTTACAGAGTGCTGAAAGACCATCCTAGAAAATCTTCTAAAATAATTTGTATAGTTAATCTCTGTGTTAATTGTGAGAGAGAAAACCTTTATCTCACAGTAACCAAATTTATCAATATTTAGTACTTTGATTTTCAAAACTTCTCTTTGAGTTTTGTTTCTGTTTGCTCTATGATACTAGCTATTATTTACATGTTTAGAGAGTTAATTCATGAATGCAAGATAGATCTTTATAATTGAGTGCAGCATCTGGAAAGTCATAGTATTGCCAACACTTGTAACAAGCTTCTTGAAACTTCTCACAGAAACAGCAATGTGCATGCACCTCCTGCTTTCAAGATGGAGTTTTTTAACCAGAAAGTTCTCCTTGGTTTAGCAGGGATGAGAATATATTCACCCCCAATGTGAGGCAGACTCATTCTTTGATCAGGCAGAGCATGCCAGTGTGCTAGCACAGACAGAATGAGCCCACAACACCATCCTTTATAAAATGATTTATGTAAAAATGTAATCGTGCCAGGAAGTAAACCAAAATGAGTAAACATCTACTTCCACTGAGTGTAGTATAGGGAAAGAACAAGAAGGTCTTAACAATTCACAAGCCCCATGGAAAAATACTTTAAATCCCCAAATAACCTCTTTCCATTTGGCAGACCAAAACTTAGAAGTCCCAAGTCACAGCATTTTAGGTTGTTCTTTTTTTTTTTTTAAATGAGCTTGAATCTCTCTCCCTCAGTAATTTCCACAACATTATTCATAATTCTGTTTGTGTTTCTATACCCTATGCTGCATTATTTATTACAGCACATTATGAATTGTGAACAGCTACACTTAGCTTTTAACTGACTTGCTACTTGCAATCTACTTTGGATGCAGCAAGAATGACCATTTCCAGAAAAGCAAAACATGTTCTGAGAGTAATTAAAATTCTTTTTAGCCTTCTTTCAGTGAGCAACTGCTTTTCAAGGACAACCCTTGGAGGCCCTTCCTGCTGATGCCTGGATTTGTGCTGGCGCTGTGTTGCTGTAGAGGATTACTCACTTTTTGCTGATGTCCAGTGGCTGATTTTGACAAGATCTAGTCAGCAGGCAGCAATCTACCATTTCCAAGCACAGGGCACACCACTCACTTCCAAGACAACTGCATTCCCAGCTTACTAGGTGGGTCACTCCTATTTGTAATTTTATCCAAGGGGGGAGCAAAACAGGTGAGAGGCTGATGGTGAAGATGATGTCCTCCACCTGCTGTATTTGTATTTTTTCTGAGTCTTTCTCTAAAAAAGAAAGGAAACTAAAGGAAAAGCAGAAATGTTACTCATGTGTGGTATATAGTGTCAATTTCACAGTAAGTACTTGAAGGTCTTTCATGATTTTTTAGATTATTTTTAAGACGACCCTTAAAATGCTTGTGAGAGACAAAGCAGGACTGAAGGGATGTTCTTATAAATAGTTCTTATAAATGTTGGCATATTTTTTATTATAAACTATCTGCAGGGAAAGTCTGTTGGTCAAACCTTCATGTCCTGTAAGACACAACCAATAGAGGGACCGACAGAAACCCCAGCCTATCATTAAACCCCCACCATCCTTAGGCTACAACAGAAACTCTGCTGCCCTTTGTCATTAAAAACAATGGTAAAACTCTCCCCTTCCCTGGACTTTTTGCCCTTCCTCTATCACTCCACCACCTGCCCTTCTGCATCCTACTGTAATAATTTTTCTCATATTTTGCAACACTGACTCATAAAAACACCTCCCTGCACCCTTCCAGGAGGTGAGTTACTGTGCTGTTTTTGCACTCACCACGAGGGTCTACCATAACACAGAGGCACGTGTTCATCATACCTTAACACTAACTACATGAAATAGTTAAAATATGCATTTCACCACAGCACTGAGTGAATTCAAAGCTTTACTGCATCACAGTATCACAAGATGCCACCTCCATTCACTTTCCTTATTCCGGTGTGGAAGGTACAGTGCTCATCCCATATTGTGCAAACACTTAATATTCACAGAAGTCTGAGAAGGCAAGATTTATTCTTCTGTGTTTATCTCCTAGAGAAAAACTACAGTAAAGCTGGGAAATATGCACACAACTTAGAGACATTGAAATACTTTTTTGTTATACCGAGCTGAAGCCAAAATTTATGAATTGCCACATGGCAGAACAGAGGCAGAGCTGCAGTCAGTGACAGCTCTCCCCAGCCCACGCCATTCACGTCATCTCACCCTTCCACGCTCCTCTAACAAAAGGAGCTTCCTTTATGCCATGGATCTTAATTAAGATTTTTATTCTGAATATTCTGATTATACTCCACAGCTGTATACACCTATAGCTGTGGAAGCATGATAGAGACAGCAGCCTTTGGGAAAATTACACTCTATTCAAAATTATGGTTTGTGGCTTAAACAAGCATATCTTCACAAGACCTGTCAAACAATCGCAGATTACTTGGTTACAAACGAAGGCTTCAACTTTTAGAAACTCTTACACAAAACCAATATTGAGCATTTTGTTCCGTCAGATGTCTAAATTTATTCTTAGCGATTCTGACTTTTATCTATTCATTGAATCAAGAAAATATGTAGGCAGGATAATTACTTTCTAGGAAGTAACAATATCCAAAATTAATGCAATGGCAATGGCAAAAGAAAGTAAAAAACATTACTGAATAAAGCCAAGCTGGTTTTCATAGTGAAAGTAATCAACTGCTAATGCATCTTAGTTTTAATTCTCTGCTCTCTAATCTAATCCTTTTCTTGTCAACTGCAAACTGATGCAAGCGCTCAGAGTGCAGAACTGGAACTGTCAGCATCATTCGACACAAAGCCAAACCTCCAGAGCTCGCGGGAGGTTTTGTGGGAGATTTTTGGGGAGGGGGAGAGGGTTGGTTGGTTGGTTTTTGGGGGGATTTTTTTACTGTTCTATGACTGTATCTTACCTTTCAGTTTGGATGAAAGAGTACAGAATCTTTATGTTTCCTGTTAGCAGCGGGTACCTGACTTTCAAATAATGTGAAACTTCCTTTGTTAAAATTGTGTTCTACAGTCCAACTTTTCTGTTCATTCCCCCCTGTGGCAATAAAACTGTAAAACCAAATGTGTGACTTCTATATACCTCTTACCTGCCATAGGCACAACAAAACTGGCAAGATCCCAGACTTTTCTGATGGCCAAGGGCCTCCCAGAGAGGCTTTCCAGAAAGGTCTCAGAGGACCAGATCTCCTCCACCCACATCCCAAAGGAAAGGCCCATTTTAGGTTGCCAGCAGGACACCAGAACTTCCTTAGACCTATCATAGCCGGGTGACACTGAGCAACTTCCATAGCCATTTATAAATTTTAAATTTCTCTCAGTAATGGGAAAATGATCAGTTGGAAGAGTCAATATATCCACTCTGGACCTGGGAATCTTATTCTGCTTCTGTCATGTTAAGTAAAGTATATCTTAAAATAAAAGGTTCCTAAATATTTTGTGTACTTCAGATTATTTCAAGTAAAAGCTCAGCAGAATTTGTGTCATGTAAAGTTAAAGTGATTCAATCCCTTTAGTTTAAATACATTGATCCTGCATAAAGCAATGGAAGGACCATCAAGGTATAGAATTACATGCTCAGGCAAATGATTGTAATATTAGGCCTGAAAAAAAGTATGATTTGAACAACAAAAAATCTAAGTTTATGTTGCAATTACATGAGATTGCTGCATGCTTCGTTGTCTGTACAATCAAAATGATTAATTGGTTATACACTTTGGAGATCTATTTGAATAGGAACCCAGTAGTGTTATAAATTTATCTTCATGGTCAGTGAATAATTTTATACTTACCATCACACTAAAATTAAATCCTCGATAACATGTTAACTCTCAAGTGCAGGGGTGTTGCTATTCCTCGTGCTGACCAACTAACAGGATTGACTGCAGGTATAAATTAATTTAACTGAAACTATAAACTGATTTTATAGCTCAGATGACAGATCATTGCGTTCCTTACTGAGTGCTCTGTACAAGTCACCAACTGCAATAGATATTCCCAGGCCATTGTACAGTTCTTATTTTCTTGTTTATGTATTTCTATCTGTTACTGACTGTATTTTAAGGCCTCTCAGTCACCTTTTAGCTGTTAAAAGCTATGATGCTGTTTATGTGGTATGGTTTTCTCCCAAATCACATAAAATACAAGAAAGACTCCCCCACAAGACTTCAATTGACCTTGAATTTAATGACTAGTGGCAAGAAGGGATTACTCTGATGAGAAAGCTTTACTGAAATGGTTTAAATAAGCTTCTTTGGCCCATTAGTTGTAACATGACATTAAATTTGTGGTGTATCAACATTAGCTGTTGTTTGTATCTCCTCTGCCTTGATGGGAGGATATATGGAGTTTGACAATTTAAAAAAAATTGTTTAAATATTTTTTTTCAAGAGACTAACTCTACTTGTCACAGGAGAAGCTAAACCCAGAAAATCTGTATCAGATTATCAATCATAACACTCTATGATTTAAAACTCTAGTGGATCCGAGGGGATTGAGAAATTGCTGAATATGTTGCATTGCTGCTTTACATATATTATAACAACCTCAGCTTCATTCCAGGCCCAGTCAATTAGCAGAAACCTTTTTTTGAGCTAAACAGTAAATACTGTTTGCTGTGACTGAGTTTGCTTTCTTTTGTTGGGCAGTTTTCTTTCAATGGAATTATTTGCATTGCTAAGCCACAGAGTTTCTGTCAAGGAATAACGGCAGACCAAATAATTGTCTTTTTCTTTACAATTCTTGGTAGCTGATACAGGCTCTTAGAATTAACTGCTTGTTCTGAAGGCCCGATACAAAACCATCTTAACTGGCACAAGCTCTTAAGCATTTGTTAACCTTGAGGCACTTTTGAGCTTATGTTACTGCTGTTTACATTCAAGATATTAAAATTAATTAACTAGACTGCCATGAAACATGGAACCACCCATCTGTTTAATGGTATCTCTACCCAGAACTAAAACCAGAAAAAATTGCTCGATAATTCCAGCTTTTTCAAAAAAGATAACCCATGAGACAATTCCCTTAAGCCTGCTATCTTTACTGCAACTGTTTAAAAACAGCCTCTATTACCTTTTCATTTTCACAGTAAAAACATCTTGGAAAAGCTCCCTGTCAGAAAGAAGTATTTTCAGCGGGATGCAATACAGATCCACACTTCTAAGAGCCCCTACTTAGCCAACTGCTGATCCTACTTCTGAGCCCAGTACTCAGCAATAGTGATCACAGAAACATAGAACCATAGCATTTTTAAGGTTGGAAGAGACATTTAAGATCATCTAATCCAACCAATAAATCAACACTGCTATGTCCACTGCCAAATCATGTCCCTAAATGCCACATCATGGCCTCCTTACAGGGGCCCCCACTTCCCTGGGCAGCCTGTTCCAGTGCTTGACAACCCTTTTTGCAAAGAAGCTTTTCCCAGATACCAATCTAAACCTCTCCTTGGTTTAGGGCATTTCCTTAAGCTTGAGGGCGTTTCCTCTCATCCTTTCATTTATTACTTAGGAGAAGAGACCAACCCTCCTCATGACAACTACACCCTCCTTTCAGGGAGTTGTGGAGAGCAATAAGGTCTGCTCTGAGCCGATCGGGCTCAACCCCCCCAGCTCCCTCAGCTGCTCCTCATCAGACTTGTGCTCCAGACCCTTCCCCAGCTCCATTCCCCTTCTCTGGACACACTCCAGCACCTCAGTGTCTTTCTTGTAGTGCAGGACCCAGAACTGGACACAGCACTTGAGGTGTGGCCTCAATATTGCCAAGTACAGGGTGACAATCCCTGCCCTTGTCCTGCTGGCCACACCATTGCTGGTGCAGGCCAGGATGGAATTGGCCTTCTTGGCCACCTGGGCACGCACTGGGCCATGTTCAGCTGCTGTCACCAGCACCCTCAGACCTCATGTGCAGTTTCCAGCCACTCTTCCTCAAGCCAGCAGTGCTGCCTGGGTTTGTTGTGACCCAAGGGCAGGACCCGACATTTGGCCTTGTTGAACCTCATACAATTGGCCTTGGCCCATCATCCAGCCTGTCCAGATCCATCTGTAGACTCTTCCTGCCCCCCAGCAGACTGGTGTTCCTTCCCAGCTTTGTGTCCTCTGCAAAAAAACTGAAGGGCCCACTCAGTCCCTGGGAGATCATGACATATGTACAGGCATGATTTATCTTCACATCTGATTGCCCATTCTGATACTCAGAGCCTGAGAGCCTTTAATCCTTACCTGAAGAAGAAACAGCATCTATTAGACACACCATAAATTGTGTCATATGGGCCGCAGGTGGTGTGAACATCTCCGTTTACGAGGTGCTGAACTTAGAATTTTGGGATGAAGGATATGATTAAGAGTTATTTGCTTATTTAAAATTGTATTAAGTAGAAAAAAAGTAATTTTCCGGGGACTTTATTTGTCATGCTGTCATATTATTCTTTCATTTAATAATTTAAATTTTTAGTAAAATAATAGCCTGTGTCAAAAGTTTAAGCCTGACACCAATAGATGATAACCTCAAGTCTGCCTTGGTAATGAATCCGAATGGCTTCTATGCATATAAATAAGAATCATGTCTCTGTGTGTTACAAACACTGATTAAACCCATAATTAAAGCTAGATGGAAAAGCTGAGGTGGACTAATTTTAATCTTGAGACAGTATGAACACATCATAATAATAAAACAGGAAAAGAAAGAATGAGGAAGAGAAGAGTGCAGGCCAAAGAAAATCACCTTCTCCTTCCTCGTTTTGCTAACACAAAAGGAAAGAGAGGGTCTCCTAGTTTTTAAAGACTGTTTCCAAACTTTACAAAGATGTATTTAGAAAAAATCCTTACTGTGAGAATAAAGACAGAACAGATTGAAAATACAGATGACTGTTACTTGGGTGAGCACAGCTAAGCTTCAGAGTCACCTCTAAGGTGTGCTCAGCCTGTCTGTCCTCCTGCAGGGCGTCTCAGCCATAACAATTCTAGGCACCAAGGACAAGCTGAGGAGCTGATCTCTGCAAACCCTCTCAAGAAATAGCAAGGGACAGTTTGGGCCTCACCTCTTATGACAGAAGACATTTTGGCAGTCTGACTTCTAACCCATCTGCAGATCCTGGAAGGCATCACTGCCTGTCATGGTGTAAAGGGGCTTTTTTATCTTACCTTCTGCTTTTTCATCTTGACTCCTCTAAGACCAGATGACTAGTTTTTGATACATGGAAAGCTGAAAACCTGCAGTGCAATGTAAAGCAAATAGAGAAAAAAGTACTCGTGCAAAGAATTACAAGTCATTCAGTCAGAACATTCTCCAAATGTGAGCCAGGACCCGTCTTTGCACCCAAAATCTGTGTGTCCCAATTGCAGCCTCACAAGATTCTAAGGTTGAGCAGAAGTCAGTGCCTACTCACAGTACTTCTTAGAAATCTGGTGACCTTCAAGGAAGTGGATTGAAAGAAACAACCACACACTCAGCAACTGCTTTCATGAGCTTTATATATGTACTGAAAAAAGAGAGAGAGAAAACCTGCAACCTTGCCTGTGAGTCTGGTGAGACAAAAGCCTCTGTGGAGGAGGTAAGTCTGGTGTTACTCAGGGAGCACAGCAGCTCTGGTTTCAAGGTCTCCGGTTTCCGTGAGTGTCTGAGGAGAAGAGCGTCTGATCTGAGCCCTTGTTTTACTTTCAGGGAGAGAGGAAGTGGGGCTTCTGGCTCTTGCTCAGATTAAATTTCTGTTGTTGCAAGGAGGAAATTTGCTGCTAATTATTTGAAAGCACTCCCTGCTGTAATTGAGTCTTTGTGAAAGTAAGGAGCCGATAACATGCATAGCTCAGGCAGAACCTCATGTCTGTCTGCCAGCCTGCACAGGGTGAGGAGCAGCTTCATGCCAAGGGAAGCCACTTCATCACTGCCACTCAGACCCCTGTGCCTGGCCAAACACTCACAGCTTGTGGCAGAGCACTTCCCACCAAAGCTCACCTTACTGCCTCAACCTGCCCAGGGGAAAGCCAATAGCACTATCTTGTGCTGTGCCAGTGGAGGGTCTCCTTCCAGAAGCTGGTAGAAGAACCTTCAGAGACTGGTTCTCATATTTAGTTTAGCTAGTCATAGGTAAAATATTTACTGCAGATGACTAACATCAAGAAGAACAGAAGTAGGAAGTAGAAATCAGCTTTACTTCCTTGGGAACCCATATCAATGACTAGAAAAACACTCCATCGTTTTATCTCATTTTATGAGGCCACGAATCTCGGTAAACACAGCAACATTTGAGTGATACCTTTGATCTCTAAGTGTCTTGGCACACAGAGATATCTTCTTTTCCCCAGAGATGAAGATTTTGCATCATTTGCCTTTGCACAGAACAAGATGAAGTGACTTTCCACACTGTAGCATGCAGATATTTGTCATCTCATTTTTACCTCTTCAGGGACACATCCACTTTAATAGGAAAAATAATGCAATCTGAAATACGTGGGAGCTATAACGAGTACAGTAGTAGAAGTTCTTTGCCAATCACAGCTCTTATCTTGGAAAAAAAGGATGACTCAATAGGACTCTGAAGGACAATTCATGGTTTAAGCTAAGATGTTTATTAACCCTTTATAAAACCTCTCATTAAGAATCCTTTGTAGTATTTTTACTCCAACATAAAGCACATTAGTTTTTCCCTAATAGTGCTCACCTGTTAAGCGCACATTAAGCACACAAGAATTTGGTCTAATGCTGAGTATCTGTTTTTGAGTTCTTCTGAATTTGACCCTAGAACCTGGAGTACACACCAAGCCTGTATACACTTATGTGAAAATCACGGAATATTCTTACAACTTTTAAAATTGTGAATATTTTGTTAATCCTACCTTCTTGTAGTTTAGACATCTAGGTCATATTTTTTGTTATTAATCTAAACTGGATCTAAGTTATTTTATTCCCATTTCAGATTCTTGAATACCATGGTTTAGCTGAGACTTATAACCTAACAAGTAGATGGGTTACAAGGCTGGTAGTGGCAATCACTAGGGTTGGCTGATCTTATGCTATGTTAAGTTGTGTTTAGAGCATTTCATCTTAAAACATCCCTTATTTAAGAGCTTCCATTACTTTCCTTCCTCACTAACTGAATACAAGATAAATATGTTCATCCCATAAAACGTGAGCCATGCCCTGAGGGTGGCTCCTGGTCAGTTGAACTGTCATAAAGTGATGTTGAAGCTGACGCTATGCTGGCCGAAAGAAGCAGTGTTCACCATGCTACAGAGATCAGTTTTCACTACCCAGGGTTTAAATAAGTGCTGATTTTCTCAACATTCACCACTGAAAACCAAGAGACAATGAAGTAATTTCCACAATAGACTGGATGCTTATGAAGTATTAAAATTGTCCTAAAGAGTCTAATGACTTAGAAAAACCCTCCTCCGAGAATAAATGTAGCACCACGCCAGCCAATTCCCATGCTGAGATCAAAATCAGAGCCAATATTAATGTGCTAAGCATGCTTTTAAAAACTATTTTAGGAAGAAATACTGTGCATGCAGTTCATTGTATCTTGGTAGGTTTTTTGCCTGTTTGCTTATTTTTAATTGTTTGGGGGGCAGTGGGGATTTGAATTTTTTTTAGTAATAGAAACTATCACAGATTTATTCTTTTTGTCAAGATTCATCTAAAAAAAAAAATTGTTTTAAAGAATACAAGCTAATAAAAGCATAGTTTGGGCTTCAGTATGGAGTCATCCTGCTCTTTCCTGGGTCAAAAATGTCTTTAGAATATGAGTGTCCAGAGATGTACAGCACTACATGACGGTTTAAATATTTGACCTCGGGTTCATAAAAGATTTTCCAAACACATTTTAAACTCTCTTCATAAAGAAATCCCAGGATTAAATGATGCAATAATGCTTTGCTAAGATAGAGAAGAGAAATTACATGTCACATTACTGGTAGAACTTGAACTCCCTGAGGTGGTACAAATTTCTCTGAAATATGGTGTAGCAAAACTCACGAGGACATGTCATTTTATCAACACTTATTTGAAATTATTTTCCCAACACAACTATGACCTTGATACCTATGAATAATGAGAATATTCCTAACCCACAACAACAAAAACTTTGTCTAACAATGTATAATGAGCTGTCATCAGGTTGTTAATACTACAAAGCCATTATGTGAAGTGCAGAATTAAAGACACAAAGGTGATACAAAAAATGTCCAACGGCATTTTTTGGGACCAAACTCCAGGGAAATAGAACTTCAAAAGACTAGTATATCATTAATCTTTCTGGAAGACATCTGCCAGCTTCAGCAAAACTCAAGATGTGCAAATCTCAGAGAAGTCTTATGAAGACCTTCAATTCACTCATGAGGAGACAGACGTCTCCTCATAAATGTGCACGTGTTGTCCCGGCAAAGCCACATCCATCTGCCCCTCCCAGCTCCCACATGCTCTATCCTTTTTCCTATTTCCAGACTAGTTTCCTTGCTAGATTACTCTCTACAGATTTTGTTTCATTTGTTATCTAGCCCCTTTCCTTTCATTTTTCCATGCATCTCTTTTCCTTTCCCTGAATTCCTTCTTATTTTTCCATTTGAATTTTATTGCTCAAGACTCAGAAAAACTGTCTTTTGAGGTTTTTCTTGGGGTTTCCTGGATCTCAGCCCTCTTCTTTGAACTGTTCTTTTCAATTTCTGTTCTGTCCTTTCTCTTTGCTTTTCTCCCCTCTTTTCTCTGTCATCCACTCACCTTGGTCATCTTCACACACTTCCTAATGGGAACGAGTTTTGGTAATTACCATTTTGTTTGTGGTACAGGAGACACTTTTAACTCTTAAGCAGTAAGGGTTAGAGAGAGGAAATATTTCTGCTCCACAAAGGCTGTTTCTCAAGGTTTTCCTGCAGACCTGGACACTTTTGAGAGGACCACTGGCTCATAAGAGCAGTAGCAGAGGATCTGGTCATCTTGATGGACAGACATACAAATTCCAGCCCTGCCTCAGCTGAACAACCGCAAATAATTCATTCATAAGTTCCTTTTTTTGTCTACCTGTCTCAGTTCAGTTGAGCAGCCAGCATCTTTATCAGGGAGTAATACCAAAGTGACGTGGAAAGAAGGTGGTTCTCACCCTTACACTCCTCCTTTCCCTTTTCCTGGTGGAGGGAGCTGCCAGATTGGTGGGTAACCTCATTCACACAGATGAGTATCCTTTCCCTCTCTGAATAAGTGTAGGACTTTATAATCTCACTCTGTGTGATAATTCTGTCTTGCAGCTCAGCAAGATTGATCCCAATTATTCGGTGCTAAATTTCCAATTACGAGGAGAAAGGTATAAATTAAACTATAGGACTGTTATATATGTTCTCCACCAAAAGTAGGAAAATTTAAACAGCCTCTACAGTCTCTTTATGGAGGTGGAGGTTGTCAGCAATTTCAAAATGACATCTGGTATAGATGTAGAGACTATAAAAATGCAAACAGAAGAAAAATAATATTTTATCTAGACAGATGTTAAAATGACTATGAATTATTAGATTACTCTTGGGAGGTGTTTTTGGTATTCAATAAAATTTTCACTGTGAGTCTTTCTCTACCCACTCAGCAGTAAATTGTCACCAGAGAAGTAACTTGTTTGATTTCTATGAAAAGAGAACTTTTAGAGATGTCCATCACAGACAGATGCCCCTTGTGGGAGGCCACGCATTTCTTCAAACTTGTTTTCTTGAAACCTCCATTTTCTCCTCTTATTTGAACAAGATTAGTCCATTAGGAGAACTTCTAGGCTATCATGTGCTTTTCCATGAAATAGCCATGAAGGGGAGTAGCCCTTCCACTGAGGCCTTGTGAAAAGCACTTGGTATCAATCATTGCTTTTGAGAACCAGATCTTTCCCCTAAGGAGACCTTCCAGGTAAAATCTATTATAAAAATATCTGATTGTACACAGAAAAACTTTTAAAGAGTATTTGCACTTAAAGCAGCATGTGTTCCCTTCAGCAGTTTTCCTCCTCTTAGCTAAATAAAATCCTTATCACTCTAGATTAAAGAATAAAACTCTGACTGTTGTACAAAATTGCCATTGTTCATATTCACTATCATGGAAGGTGACAATTCTTGCAGAAACAAATTTTCAAACATCTATAAATTTTCACCAGTTATTATACTCTTTACAGTGTTAACAGGCTTTAGGAAATATTTCCTGAAGTGAGATTTCACTCCAGGCAAATAACAAAAATTAAAAAACTGTATCTATTTCATGCTTTTATTCTCTTAACTTACATGGAATAGCATAAAAACCTATTATCAATAGGATTTTAGAAACAAGTGAATTCTATAGAATTCACCTGAAAATTCAAACCCAGCAAGAGGTGTCTATGGGTAATTAAATATTTAAAAAAATGTAATTCCACACTCTGAAGGAATAGGTCTGTTTCAGCTTCAGGTTCTTGTTGAAGCTATTTACATCTCACTCTTCACCCAAAAAATGTGTGCACTGGATAGTTTTCTGTTCTGGGTTTAATCACTGATTTTCCCTCTCAGCAAAATGTTGGTGAAACACTGTCCCTATCATGAATTGCACAGCAGCAAACCAAATGATTTATGAGTATCCAACAGCGATCTGGTCCTTCTAATTTGTCAATCAAATATGCAATCTGTGACAAAAATCAGATATCTCTTGGAAACTGGAAACACACCTGGAGAAGCTCAGCCTTATTTTGTTACTTTGCATAACCACTGATGCACCCAAAAAAATTTGTAAGGAAAGTAGAAAGACTCTTTCCTGACAGCTTATAAATTTATCTACATGGCTTCTGCAGGTCCCTGCTCAGGGGAAACCTCACAGAACTGGGGATCCTTGTTCCCAACTTCAGGCTGGGAAGTTTAACATTGGTACCCCTTTACAAAGCAAAAACATTGTTTGTTCCCTTCTTCAGTCAGGAAATCCGTGTTCTGATTTTCTCTTACATATCTAGAAAACTCTTTTTCTTCTTCATCCTATGTTCAGAAAGAGCAAGAAAAATGGTAAAACTGATCCTTTGTCTTTGTATTGTGTTTTTCAGCCCTTTACCTGCCCTCCATGTGACTTCTTGCCAGTACAGTAGCGATACGGCATATGGTTTAAGCCGCACTTAACTGATTTTTGAAGACTTTCTTCCTCTTAAAGAGAGAAATTTAGCCTTTGTTGACCATAACTCAAGCCTTATTATTATGTGGTAATGTTTGCTCAGTGTCTCCTAACAGCTACCAGCAGTAATAACACATATTCTTGGGGGAATCATGATGCTTTGCTATTAAGGAAAATGCCATTTTTCTGAAATACTCTTATTTACAAGGCAATTTTCTCTCAGCATGTTATTTATACCACTGCAAAAGACCAAGGAAGGCTCAAAATCCACTCAACCCCCCTTTCATTCACAACTCCAAAAATTAAGAGAAGAAAAACAGAAGAAAATCCACATTGAAAGCAATATCTTTAAAGGTCCACCCTGGAGCTATCATAGTTTAACCTGGAAAATAAGTTCTGAAACAGCACCCAGAACAGGAAAAGCATGATGGGCTTCCCCAGTTCCTGAAAAGTGTGGCTCCCTGATAAGCCTGATGGAATTTTTACAGAGCCAGGGAGTATGGCTTGATCTTCTCCTCCCAGCCAGCTCTGCACTGAGCATAGAAATCTTTTTGTGCTAGTGCAAACTTTTTGTGTGGATGGCTTCATGTATTCAAAATACCTGTGTATGAAGCTTCCATCTCTATATCTTCAGAAGAGTTTATTTTCTAGAGTTGTTTCAATGGCAGAGGGTACTTTGTCTAAAAGTCAGAAGTTAGAATTTCATAAGCAGATTCAATTTTCTACTTGCAAATGAATGTGGAATTAACACCTCTGCACTTGATGTCCAATAGAAAATCATGAAGAACCCATTAGAAAAATGGGTTTCTCATACACAATCCTAATGACCATTCACATTTTTCATGGGATTTTTATTGCACTTACACAGGGAGGTCATTTCACAAAACACTTGGTGATACCTTGCCACACTGCTGAGGCAAACTGTTGCAATTGGCGCTAAAATTATAGTGCTACAATTTACAGTGGGAAAGAAGAACAGATACTAAAGCTGTTGTACAGTCTCTGAAGAAAAAATTATGGCTTTTTTTCTGGTATTCTGAGTAGCTGGGCTCAATATAATCACAGTCTTGCTTAAACCCCAAAACTAAGTGGATTTTTCTCGGCACTTCTCACCTCATGGGCTTATTAATATGTAGAAATGTACAAGAAAGAGTACTCAACCCAATTTCCTTTCAGACCAGCATGTTGTAGAGATATAAAAGCATACAAAGAATTTTCACCACTGCAGAATCAAGTTGACTTTAAGCCAGGTTGACTAAGGTTATCCTAGAAAAAATATTTAGATTCTTAATTCTTTTAAGTTGTAGACTTTAACTTTTGTACCCTAAACTTACATAGTTGTCATGAGTCTTATGGTAATGCATTCTTTAAAGATCCAATATATCTGAAATTTTCAAATTTTATTTCAGAGAAATAGAAATTCCACTGCTTATATAAATATCATAATGGCTAAGAAAAGAGTCTTTTGAGACAAACTATCCCTTCTTTTTTTTTAAGTCTTATGATTTAGAAGGTGACAAGTCAGAGTCACGATTTCGAAGAGCAGCAACTTATCCACTGCAATCTGTTATAAGGAAGACCATTAAAACTTTTAGATAAGTGAAGAGTTCCTACAGTACCTGGAATCTGGAATTCCAAATCTAATAACAGTAATTTCACATTTCTTTTGTCTCTTTTAAAAAAGCAGAAACACACCAAATTCCTAGCATTGGCTTGTGCAGTGATTTAAGCTTTCTGAGGAATAACTAGATCAGGAAAAGACAAAGTTGCAAGGACACATTGATCCAAACACTAAGCAGAAGGCAGGCTCCCCTTGAAAGGTAAGTACCAGAAGGTTTCTTGACACCTTCTGTGGGCACACACACATCCTGCTGGTAATATCTCTGTAAATCTGTCATCAGATCTTGCACTTTCTGCTCCAAGATCTTGCCTTAGGTTTATATATGTTCAGAAGGCTGCCACCACCTCCACTAGTCCTTCCCACTGCTTGGGCCAGAATCTCTACCCCTGAGGGATCATCCTGTACTTGCTTCTTCCCCACACCAAGGAACCTCACACCTGCCCTCTTCTGTTCTCTGGACCTTTTCTGTGTTAGTTCAAGAATCTTTACACATTCTCCTTTTTAGCAGCACACCCACAGCAGTTTTCCACTTACTGGTTTTTTTCCCCATTGCTGAGCCTCTTCCCTTCAGCCCAGCTTCTTAGAGCTTTTCAACACTTTCTCCCCAAAAAATTTACTAGGGCGTGTATATACTCTTTTGGGACATAAAAGCCTGATTTCAGCTTAAAATAACTGTAGTATCACTAGCACTCTACTTGCAGTAATATAGAGTACTCCACATAGGATAATTGCCTATATTAACTAACTTTCCAGGCATCCGATCATCCTGTGCAATGTTATCCATGTGACCATGCTACAACATGTACTGGAGCCAGCTCACTGTAAACAGTGCTACCAAATCCACACGGGCTGTGGTGAGTAAAGGTGGCAGAGCAGACCTTCAGGACCAGGACTTAATTATAACTTCACTGCCCAGTAATCAGATAATTGTAAAACTCTGCAGTCGTCACATCCTACATTGCTTCTCATGGCTAATGAGCCAAGGAGTGCATCCGAGGTCAGCCTGCGAGTGTGAGCCAAACCCAGCCATTGCTCAGTCCTTGCCATATGGGAGCCAAGAACTGGAGTCTTTCACCGGTGGAAATTGCAGACACTCTTTTACTTTCTGCATATTCCCCCTCTCTCCACACATTACTCCACACAGCACTGCATGGATACTGAAGTGATTCTTCTATTTTTAACAGTGTGAGGCACTTGGCTGGGAATTCTCCATGCTCTAATATGTGTTTGATCAAAAATTTAACTACCTCCTATAATTTAATTGTGAAATGAACACTTCCTGCTCTCACAAATGATATTTCCATGGAAACTTCTCAGTAATGTTTCTACAAAATGAAGGGAGTTTACTAATGGGTCTTTCTAATTTTTTCTGAATTTAGGAAGAATATAGCTCTGAGTCTTGAGGCTTCAGTATTTCTCATTTTTTTTCAGAAAAACACATTTGGAGAACGAGCTATACAGATCAATCCGTAGTACTACAATTTAGTAGCCTAAATTCTTGGCTTCATTGAGATCAATTTGAGAAGAGGTAGTTGAGGTGGAATTATATTTTCTTTTTTAAATGGCTCATACAGACTGATAAAAGATATCTATTCTTGGATGATACATTTGTGATTTCAGAAGATGATTGCAGGTTTTGCTGATTGGGACCATTTCGAATACAGCTGGAGACTTCGGAAAACCAAGGACTTTATTTCAATATCATGAATACAATCCTCATTTTAGGAAAAACTACTCTGGACCCACCTCAGAGGCATTATCAGCATAAGGGAAGCATCCAAGGTAGCATCCTAGCCTTCTGATTTGGTAGTAAACAAGTGGTGTGCTTGACACTGCCAAGAACTGATGGAAATTAGGTAGCAGATAGTCCCCTTTTCAGCTTTCCCTGAGGCAAGAAATATGGCATTTGATCTTCAATTAGGAAAATTTTAAAGCAAAGTCTCTCTCTTCTATCTGATAACATGGAAAGAATTGTTGTGGTGTTGCTCAGGGTAGGTCAGAGCAAAGGAGCCCTGACATGTCTCTTCTCTCCACTGACTTCTATTACATAAAGGAGACTTCAATAATCACTTTAAAAGACCCCTCTGTCAGATCCGCACAAGGTGATTTCAGCCATGGGTACTGCTCCCCTCCTGAAGGCTGCCTGCAGTGGAAGGTGACAGGTTATGCACATGCTTATCCTTAAACTAGTCTAAGGTTTTTTCTTCAACTAAAGGCATGTTTTCTAAAAGGAAGACCAAGAAAGGACAGAAGTCATAAAATGCGCATGATCACCTGGAAATCTATGTAGACATCTAGTCAGTAGGCCCTGGATGATGAGCAAAGCAAACCACATGTAAAACCAGTTTTGTTGATATAATTTCATGTCCACAGGAGAGACGGCAAGGCCTCATCCAGAAGTTAAACAAGGATTTAAACCAGAACTATATCTATGTCGCTGAATGCAGACATGACAAGTTTACTTACTTTTCTCTTACTGAATGCAAAACAGTCTCCCACTTTCTTTGCATTTTTGCTGCTAATTAGCAAGCTTAGAGAAGAGAGAGCATATTCAAAGGAGTCAAAAGTGGGCAACTTTCTGATGATATAAAAAGATGCCATGGCAGTTGTTAAAGAAATCCCAACACAACTCGGCTAATTATATCTAGAGGTCTCAATTTGTTACTTTTGATCTAGGATTATATAGCTTGTTTTCCTCTTGTTAATGGACTAGTTCAGAATTTTCTGAACATTATATTATCTTTGATGTTCGTGCCTTTGTTCCCTTTCATCTATTGGCAGAACTCCATTTAACAGTACTAGCAAGAGTTGATGACATCTGAAGTCCCAATATTTGTGAGTGAGTGCCAAAGTCTTCTTTGACGCTGGCTATCAGTCACAGCAGCTTCTGCTGAAAGATAAGTCTTCCTCAGCTGGTCTTTATGTATTTCAGAAAATGCTGGGGATAAGATATGTCATGTTTTCTTGATCCTGATATCTGAATTGCACAGGGTAGCAAATGGCTCACAGTGAAAAAACAACCCGTAGTGGGCTGTTAGGACGAGTCTAAGGTTGTTAATAGAGTGATCAGTACAAATTACTGGTGTCACCCAAATTAGGTGATGTGGAAAGAGCACCTTTAGATACCTTCATTCTTATCTTCCAGAATACTATCATCGTGTTTTCAAAGGCCTTCCCTCTTTGTTTCTCTCCTGTGTGAAGACACCAGTGTTTGCCATGCAATACAGTTTGGGGTTAATTTGTATTCTGAAAATCTTGAGGTTTATAGCACCTGTATAGTTTGCTGCATATGAGAAAATATTGCTTGACTACTGGCAAGCAGTGTCAAAAAGTATTGCAAAATTTCAGGCAAGAGTTCTTTGTACTTTCTTGCAATGATGTCATTTTATGGGACAGTTATTTCAGCTTACCCTGCTGATTTAGAAATGAGGAGAGTTAGCAGCACTTTGCCAATATGCCAGACTTTATTAATACACTTGCTAGATGAGGAGTTCAAATAGCTTTCCTCTGTGCTCTGACTTTTACAGCTTTCATGCCCGAAGAAAAACCCACACCTGGCTGAAAAAGCTATTTCTGTAACACTGTTCAACCCATGTGGAAGGAGAACTAGGATTTAGAGCCCAGCAAGGAGAGAATTAAAGCTGGCCCTCCCTGCTGCTCAGACATTCACTTCTACTTCAATAAAGTTCTACTCCTCTTTCTATACAATCCCTCCCCTGGCAGGATGTAAAGGCAGAACTTGTTTTCACCATCACTAGGTATTGCCAGTCACTTGTTAAATTGTCAGACAGTATGTCCTACATGCACTCCCTTTGCCTTGTCCATTCACATGCTTCTCCCCCCATGGTGGCAGTGAAGAAAGGATTAAATACTCCAGTAGGTCTGGTGCTGAAAATGAACCTTTTTCTCCACCAGATGTGGTTTGATTGGCCACCTGCTAGTTATGGCACCAAGGGGGTTCCTTTCTGTGACCACTTATTACAAAACAAAAACCAAGTCCACTACTACCACAGCATAGAAAATAATATTCAGAGACAGGTACTGGGGTCTGATGGATGTCCTGTTAATTTAGGACCTCCACCAACCACCATTCTAGGAGTCTTTTAGGGAATCAGCTTGCAAGGCCTGTGCTTTTATATGTTGCTTCTGTTGTTATCTAAATGTAAAATGTTATAACTTAGAGACTGACTAAAAGCCATTTTATAATGAACAAAGGAAAGAAAGGTCTGTAATTCTATTTTACCTAATCTGGACCACAAAACTCAACTAATTCTTAGTTTTAGAATTTTTATATACTATCATTGACCAATACATCTCAGCTTGGTTCTTTTCAGCCTTGAAAGACAGTAAAAACTGCCCTCCTCACACTCCCTGCACCAATTCCACTACAGACTGCAAATATAATATTAATTTGAGCAAACAGTTATTGCCTTCAGAGCACAGTAGAGCCTGGATTCTCTGGCTCATTACACATATTTTGGTGGCAATCTGTCTCCAAGACTTTGGCAATGCCAAAGAGCTAATATGGCACATGGGATCCCTGTGAGAAGCCAGGGAACAAAGGGACAGCTCCATCTGAGCCAGCAGGAGCAGCCCCTGTGCTATTCCTTTAAGACCAGGACAAAAATGAACAAATAAATCAAAACCGAACCAAGCCAAACAAGCTTTCTGAATCTCTGACTCTGTTAATCCTTATTACTCCTGCTGAATGACTGTTTCTTGCCTTTCCCTTTAGTAATTATCCTGTTACTTGCCTTGCTCTTTTCAACTTAACATCCCTTTCTTCTCTGTATTGGACTTGGATAAGGCATTAGGCAGATGTTCTCCAAACCTGAAGATAAAAATGTATTTAGGGACTACGCAGCGTAGCTTAAATTTTGATCACTGTTAGGATTTTCCTTTTTCTTTTAACTTGCTAATCGTAATCAGCAATTCTGTAAACACTACTTACAGCCTCTGACTTCTCGAAAGAAGACAAGATTAACAACAAGCTGTATAATACATGCACAAATACAGTTCTCACATGTAGAACAGAAGCTGAAAATGAGGGTAGAGACACTGCACACACACGCAGAGCATCATGGCTTTAGAATCCATTAGGAGGAGTGCTTTTGGCAACAGCAATTGCTATCAGCTGTCTTACCCGTAAGTATTTTGTGATACACAAAACATGTTTTTCTCTTAAAATTGCACCATGAATCTTCTTTAAAAAGCCAGTCATCGATGACATGTCAGTGAGATCTTTTTTACTTAAAGCCTAGCGATGAGGAATTTTAAAGCAGATAAATAAATTGTCTAACGCATGGGTGATGTGAATCAGCTCTGCTGGCAACTACTTCCTTCTGAAGACTGAGTCAATTTACAGCTTTGAAAAGAGCAACTGATAATGACCAGTGTGTATAAATTTTTTCTTATATTTTATTGATCAGCGTGTCTGAATAGTGATTTCCCACTCTTTCCCAGTTTCAATGACTAATAGCTTGAGAGTGTGTAAATATTAAATATAGCTGGAAGATTTGTTTTCCAGAAACAGGGGAATCCCATTGTTTTAGCCCTTGCATGGTTATTGTACTATGAATAATTGAAGAAGCTAGATTGCAAGGTTAAGGCTCCAAGTCTCACACAGATCTGAGAAGAGCAGGTTAAAAATTCATGGGAAAAAAGCCCAAACATCCAAAGTTTGACTTTTTGTTTCACTAACATTCAAAAACTTGAATTATTCTCATAACTAAATTACAGTGTGTAATAAACAAATCATGAAAGCTGATCTACAGACACCGCAGCTACTGAAGCCATGAAGACTTCCAATAGTCTCTTTAGTTCTCTTGGCACAGAACCTGGGAACAAAAACGGTTCTGAACATAAAGGGCAGAGGCATGGGCATGGGTGGATTGCTAAAGTAAGGTTTTGTAAGGACACCAAAGGCACTTCAGAGAAAGTCAGCTTTTCTAGCACTGAAATCAACTTGGTTAGAAATAGAGACTTCCAAACATTTCCTGATTAATTTGTAGCTGTTGACTACATGCTTGAGTGTGTTTTCCCCAGTCTCAAATACAAGCCTGTGCTCAGAATTGTTCCACTGCAAACAAGGTTGTGTTTACAATACCTTTAAAGAAACGGATCCCATGTTTATCTGAGGATAAACATATTTATCTGAAGAAATTTACTTTTTCTTGAAGGAAATGTCTAACTACAAAACACAAAAATATGAAGATAAGGTGCCATCTCTGTTGCATCATGCGTAGATGTTAAAAAGAGGAGACCACTGGTGTTTTGAGCTTGGCAGTTTTTTATTTCCAACACTAAAGTGGCAGAAAGTCCTCTCCTTCTTACCCCACAGACCAAGGAGTTTCAAACTTTGAACCAGTGCTAAGAAAGCAAATACTTTTTGTTTAACTACCGTGAAGCAAAGCAGACCAGGCTTAATTTCACTGTAAACAGATTTTATTCACTAGAACTGTGTTTCCTTTCTTCCAGCCAAGCTTAATTACTCACTAGAACAAGAAATCATCATTGCCATACCAGGCATTTCTTTAAAATAGAGACACATTAAAAACATATTAAAGAAACCTAACATTCACAGGCACTCGTCTTCTTTAAGGAACAAAGAGTCAAGTATTTATAATGTCTTTTTTATCCTGCTGATGCTGAATTTTAGTAGCAAGATGAACTGTAAGCTGCAAAGTACCATATACACCAAACCAGGTTCCAGTTCAAAGGCACCATAGCCGTCACTAGAAAATTTTGAGCATTACTTTGGAGCTCAAGGGATACAGAAAGCTTCCTGGAAGAAACCGTGGGGGCTCAGATTGTATAGGTGTGCTTTTTTCTTTCGAATTTGTTTGGTTTTGTCTTTTTGTGCATAAATGAATTGTTCACATAAATAATGGCTGACATTGTCACCTAATGCTAGGTCTTAAACTCTCAACTTGCTTTTGATTTCAGGATAAGGTTCTCCAACCCTCTGAAGAGTGTTGAGACTGAAGATTCATTCACAAAAACTAAATTATGTTGCTCTGGTCATTTACAAAACAGCTTTGCTTCTTTCTACCAACTTAAACTTCTATGTAAAAATGCAAGGACTCTTCCCATGATGTTCTCCATGATGGAAAATTCTGGTAGTACTCACAGTAGGATATGGAGATTTCGTATGAATACAACTCTTGCTAAAATTCAGCAAACTATGGAGGAATTAGAATAGACTATTACACACAAATTGCATGGAAAATTTAAAAAACATATACCTAAATAATTTTTTTTTAAACTAAAGAAACAAAGAATGATGCTTTTGTAGAAAACCCTTTCTGTCTGTGGAGGGTTTAAAAGCAGCACTGTGACTGCTGATGACTAAACCAGATTGTCCTTTCTGGTTTTGTGGAATAATCAGAAGCAATACAAATTAATAAAATCTCAAATGGAATCATTCACCCCCCACTTCTGCATTTGTGGGCCAGTTTGTGCAGTCATTTTTCTTTTCTATTTTGGAGCAAAACTTGTTCGCTCTGCACAATGAACCTGTATCTTACAGAACATTCCTGTACTGCCTGGTTTTTCCATTCCCACAGAATCACAAGATGGGTAAGGTTGGAAGGGACCAGAGTGGGTCATCAGGTCCAACCTCCCTGCTCAAGCAGAGTCATCCCAGAGCATATGGCACAGGATTGTGCCCAGATGGTGCTTGAATATCTCCAGTGAGGGAGACTCCACAACCTCTCTGGACAATCTATTCCAGTGTTTCGTCATCTGCACAATAAAGAAGTTTTTCCTCATATTCAGGTGGAACTTCCTGTGCATCAGTTTCTGCCTGTTGCCTCTTGTCCTATTCCTTGGCACCACCCCTGTCCTGTTGGCACCCTCCCTCAAGAAACTTACAGACATTGATGAGGGCCCCTCTCAGTCATCTCTTCTCGAGGCTGAAGAGCCCCAGCTCCCTCAGCCTTTCCTCATAAGAGAGGTGCTCCAGCTGGACCTGCTCCATGTCTCCCTTATACTGAGGAGCCCAAAACCGGACATAGCCCTCCACATGGGCCTCACCAGGACTGAGTTCCCTGAATTTGATTTCCCCTGTACATTTGGGGGTGGAGGGAAGCAGATGGGCTGCGTGTACAGAGCACGTCGGTATTGATCTGGGCAAGACCCCAGACTGCTTCAGAGATGGAACATACAACATCAGAGGAACAACCCCGGGCCACAAGAGCAAATGAGCATTACTGAATGTGAGTCTATCAATTTCAAATACATACAAATAAGTTGCTGTGATGCTGTGAGAAATAGCAAGTAGCTCAGGCAGGGAATAGTTCTATTTGAATAACAACTGTGTTCTTTTCATCTTAATCTCTGAAAAAAATGATGAAGTAGGCCCTGCAGGCAAACCATGGATGATAGGATGCCATTAAGCTAATTCTTTACATTAATGTTTAAAAAGCCAATGAATCTGTTGTTTTGTTTAGCTCTATGAACTGTTTGGCACATGACAGCTGGTGTATACTGAGATTAATTGATAGATTATTATGGGTCCTCACAGTTTCAAACTATTAACCTTCAGTAGCATTTTAAAGTTAATCTCATCTGAAAAGGAATGTTGCACTAAAAAACCTGAGGAATTATTTTTCTGTCTTGCCTAGCATCATTTATCAGACACTGAATTAGAAAATATCTATGTTTAAAAGAAATTTTACTGGAGTTACAACCTTTTTTTATTTAAATTCTTCATATGGTTATAGGTGACCAAGTCCTGGCTAGCTTAACTTTTATCAAGAGAGATATTATAAATACAGCAACTGCAAAACATAAACTAAGCATGCACATATACTGCCTAAATACTGGCACACTCTGTTATTTTGTTCCACATGTTGGTCCCCAGCGTGAGAATACAGTAGGGTCGTGGAGAGCCCCACACAGAAACAGCCACAGAAATGCAGCTTCTTTGGCTTTGTGGATCACCACAGTGTCACAAACAGCCCAGAAGTAACCCAAGTAGTGTTCCCACCCATTACAGGAAGAGGGAAGACCAAAGAAGATCATTTACTGCTTTGTGGGCTTACACGGCTCCTCTTGTCGATCGTATTTACCCAAAGATGCATTATGGACAGGAAAGACCTTAGGAAAACTATCCTGGTGCATTTTTGATTTGTTTTGATATAGGGATTGAGCTATTTTAATATTTCTAGTGACAATTTTCAGATGAGTTCTGCTAATAGAGTCTTACAGTCTATAAAAATACCCTGGGTGTGCTTGCTGTAGGTCTCGGGTGTTGCCCACCAGAGAGCCAGGAGACCAAGTGCTGCTAGAAACAGGAACAAATTCCATCAGATTCCCCAGCGCTGTGCTGTGGGGGCCTCCCCTGTTAAATTCTACTGCCAGGTTGATGTTTTCTTCTGTGCCTTCTTTCCGTGCCCTGCTGTGGATTGACCTTCTTATCAGGCCCTGTAAAATTATCCCTGCCAGGAAAAGTCTTGATTCCTTCCTTTCTGTCTACCATGATCATAACTATACCCATTATATGTAATGTGATTTGTACTGGAGAGCTAAAAAATGTTCTTTTAAAGAGCCTGAGGCAGATAGTCTGCTCAGAGTTTGTTCCCGGTTTAATTTCTCAAAGTTAAAAAGTGCTGTTCCTTACTATAATGAGACAGAAATTTTACTTATATAGGAAAAAGGATTCTCCAAGACAGCCTGCCTTCCTTTTATAGCTTCCTTCTAGCCGTGCATGGGATTCATCACAACCCCTCCTTTTTCTCCATGTGTTCATCGCAAGCATAGTGTCTTCCTTCAGTCAGGTATTTCTTTTCGTTATTCAGTTATTTCCTTTGAAGCCCACAAAACTCAAACATTTGTAGAGTAACCTCAGGCCTTATATTGTCTTTCTCAAGCCAGCGGAATTACAGGCTCTAAAAATATGACAAATATATTCTCCTTTTGATGTTACAAAATGCCAGCACATAATTTCTGGATGTGCGACTCCTACAGTAAATGTAGTGGGGTTTTGGGGTTTGTTTCCTTTTTGGTTGTGGGGTTTTTTGGGTTTTTTTTTGTAGAAAATACAAAGCTTGCTTGACTTTCAGTGCCTTGGAAGGGCAGTAGGCTGCAGGACATAGCTATCAAATATGAGCGGGTACCGATCTATTTGTGGCTTTCTTATTATTCAAGACTGTGCCCTTTTTTCCCTGGAAGCTGTTTTCAACTGAAAACACATTGTGCAGAACAAATAACAGTTCAGGCAAACATTTTTACTGCCTGATAACCTTCCCTAGCACCCTTCAAGAGCAAAAAGAGAAAATCTTTATAAAACTTGAATGTAAGTTATGTGACAAGCACGGAGGAGAGGACATAAAGAGGTGATTTAGCTACAGCCTCTTCTCCCTTGGAATTGTCAGCCCTTGATAAAGAGACACGAGTACTATCTCCAAGCTGCAGAGCAAGAGAGACAAAGTATGTTGTACACAATCTCATAAGTCAGTGATGAAAACATAAACAGGCTATAGGTCTTTCAGGAATCTTGCCTTGAGAAAGAGCCAGAAGACTGAATGCTGTTGCCTCTAGGGGCTCACCTGTGATTGCCTCCACACCTTAGAACTACATCCTTATCTTCTGCTTACACTTCAGTGTTTTCTGCAAGTTTATTTTATTTAAAAATATTTTCTATTGTTCAGTGCTTTATAGATGGATGTGAGGGATCCTCAGTGTCTGCCCTTCTTTACCTATGAATGCAATGGCAAATTTCTTGCGTATGGGCCACTGGGACAGTTTTGAAAAGGAGAAATTTTTTTAATCTCTTTATTAGGAACTGTATTTTCTTTGACCTAATAGCAAAGAGAAAATCAGTCTCTGAACTGATTGTGATACAGTCAGCTCCCACACAGTATCCAAACTGCCTTAGAACATAATTTATAAAAAGCTGATGACACTTCCACCTGAAGCCTGAATACCCCATGTGTTAAAAGTCCCACTACATAATGCAAGAGAAATGCATATAATGTCAGCACAATTCTGAGGACTGTCTTAAAGATTTAAGAGTTTGTCTCTGCAGGAGCTGAGAGGGCACAAAAGTTACTGACCAAGAAGTGACATCAGAATGCACTTAAAAGAAAAAAGGATAGATTGGTACTCAGTCCCTTTTTTACTGAATTGAGAAAGCTGATGGCATCTTTAACTGCTATAGTATGAATAATGTAAATACGGTAGAGAAATATATTTGGCTTGCTTAGTGAGATCCAGAGATAATTCCTGAACCTCCTTTTTCACACAGCCAGTTACCAATTCAAAGTTGCCATAACACTTTCTTGATGCAGTTCCTTTAATTTGTGTGGATTAGTTGACACAGCAGGATGTATTAAACTCAAGGATCTCGTAATTGGGCACAACTTCCCTTTTGTAATCACTTGGCCAGTGTGGTTTGTGCCCAGCCAGAATAGAGAGGAGGTAGCTGTCTGCTCCTACATGCTCAGGTACTTCCATCTGCCACTTAGAATCTCTGGAATAGTTCAGTTTTCACAGCACCATCTGCACTGAAACATTTCTAGGAACGGATGGCATTTTGGGACTGCTTGGCATCCCTTTGTCCTCCCCCGTTCAAAAAGCAAATGCTATTTTAGGAGGAGAAGCACAGTTAATGAAGGCTTTTCCATCCTACTGCACAAAAACATCTCTCTCTTCATGCTTTTGAGCTGTAAATAAGATAAGTTGTGTACTCCTGAGTGCTGGTCAGATATATGGCTTGAACTCATAGAACAGGAGCTTTCAGAGACCATGACAGCTATTTCAGTCTTCCTGGAATGTGAAAGGCTTCTTGAATTCAGGAGATAAGAAGGTCAGATGGAGAGGTTTCTATCCTACAGTTTCTATAGAAGTATTCTGAAAAATGCATCATAAAGAAATTGTTATCAGCAGTACATTAGCATTTCTCTTTGTATACTGCCATAAAAGCATCCCCAGAAGGCATGCTAAGGAACATCTTTTTCACAGTTACCACAGAGTTGGGAGCAACCTGGAGAAATAAAATGGGACTTGGGCCAATGTGCCCCCATGCCCTGCCTAAGCTGGGCACTGTCACAGAGGTGGTAGGAGGCTCTTTGCCCTGGATGGAACCACCATGATGGTTTCCTAACCTGGTCTGAGGTGCTGCTGATCACAGGCTGACCCAAACAACACATGAAATTTTATTCCTTCTATTTGGCCAGGTGGTTAATTGTATTCATTTTTGGTGTATTTTATATGCCATTTTTAAAATGTAAAATACCTATGTAGAAGCTTTTCGTATCAAGGTGCCTGTGTGCTGTTGGTTTATAAACAATTTAAAACTGTGTAAAGAGAAAGAAAAAAAAAAGGTCTTTCTGCATGACTGTGGATGGTTATGCCTTTAAATTATACTTCAGATCAGGAAAACACATGCTGAAGAAGTATACATTAATTACAGGTGAAATCTACACACCTTGGCTTAATCAGCATCTCTTGCATTTCCTTGATAGATATCATCATGTTGACACTTCTATCTGCATAATGTACAAAGGAGAATGTGAAATATTCCAACACATGGAAATCAATAAGATTTCTAGATGGGAGTATGAAGTCTGTTGAACAGGCCGCTAATGTATTTGGATTTATTTCAGAGACATTCATTATCGCTGGGCAGACAATGCTAAACTACATTTAAACTGATTTTTATTTCACAAGCAGTAAAATATTATGAAAAGATAATAAAATGCAATCATTTAGACTAATACTTCAGATAAGTCCCACAAAGGCTATGAGTATTTATAAAACATTTTCTTTTGCCAAGACATTAATTTTAAGTTAAATTAATTTACTGGAGTGCCTGAAAGACAGATGAATGAGGCAGTCAGGAGGAGATCCAAGATGAGCAATTGCTCTGCACATGAAGAGTCTACAAATCACAGCTGCTAAGGTACAGGTTTTGATGAAGTGCGAGAGGGGAGGAAATCCACTGCAAGGAACACCTCTGAAGCACAGGGGTTCACCACACTCTTAAAGGACTGGAGGAGATGAATGGAAGGTTTTTCCAATCTTCTCTTCCATTCTTTTACTCTATTCCCTTCTGCCACACAATCATACTTCAGCAGTAAAAAAAGGTAATAGCACATTAATTTGCCAAGCACCTGCACCCAGGCTTATGGTTTGAATTTATTTTTTACTTTCTGGTCTCCCTCTACCATTCTAGATACTTGATTTATGATTTTGTTTCTGTATAGCACATCTACTCTTTTCTTCTGTCGATCTCTCTAACACACACCAGTCTAAAAAATACTTGACATAGGTATAACTGGAAGTGAACAAGAAGCTACTGTGTCTTAGAGAATGTCTGCATCTGATCTGAAGCTGAACCAAAAGTATAACATGGACTTGGGTTGTTTCTGACAGGAAAGAAGAAAACCTGCTGTCAAAGGCACAAGAAAACTACTTCAAGCTTCAGAAGTGACTGAAATCTCTCCTGAGCAGTACTAGAATATATTATTAAATGCTGGATTAACTCTGATTGCATATCCCTTCTTAAAGGTGTTTCTTTCAGAATATCAGCTTCAGAATTTAGAAATCCATTTTGTCTCTTCTCCACAGAAGTGGAAAAAAGTCCCAAACATTTTCTTACGGTGTCTGAAGAATTATTATGATCACTATTCAAACAAGGTAGCTGCTTTTGCTTTATCAGTCTGATATCAGGGAATTTACTTACATTGTCTTAGTGCATTGTTGATTTCTGTAATGACCAAACGATTTACGTTTACCATATCTTTCTGAAAGCTCTTCCTTTTGAAGACAACTTGTTTAAGAATTTCATTTCTCTTTTATGAGAATAATCCTGCATTATCCTCCATATTAACTTCAAGACAGTCTATTCAAAATGTTGAACCTGAGAGGACATAAAGTCTAATTCTATGTTTTCAAAATTTGTTGTGAGTCTTCTAACAGGCAACAAAAGCAATAGAGGGCAGGTTTCCTTGGTAATAAAGGCTATAGCTGACTTGAGAGCTGCAGGAAATGTAATAGAGCAGGACACAGATGTCCTCAGGTGCCCAGATTTACTTTATTTATGTACTGAAGTTAGAAGAAACAACTAGGTGAACAGTTACTTTTCATTCAGTGCTGACAAATAGGCAGGAAATGCCTGAGATCCTCAAGGCAGAATGCTCCGCTTTGGGTGAAACACTTCATGAGAAACAGCACTCAATGCCCGGGCAGGGAATCCTGGTGGGTGAGGATTTGAGGTGGTGGCACTCCTGCAGAGGTGTGGGACAGGAGAGCAGAAACCATGGAGTGCTGCAGAGGGAGGAAGCCCTTCAGCAGCCTGAGGAGCTGCCACCCTGAAGGAACAGGGACCGAGCACATTAAGGGATGACAAAGACAAGGCTGAATTGTCTCCAATTTTGTGCATGCTAATGCAAAAGGGCAGGCCACTTAACACAATTAATATTAGCAGGCAGGTACAAAGCAGGGCAGAACAGTTAAAGGGCATGGCAGAGAATGGATGATTTGACTCCATTAAAGTCAGTGGGGCATGCTCAAATGTACCCTAAAGCCAAAGAAATCTCTGAATTATTATCCTTGAGAAGTCACGGAGAGCTGGTAAGAGGCAAGCACTGTGCTTTCCTTAGCATAGAAAGAGTCCAGGGAATCATATATCAGCTTACTTCACATCCTGGAAGATGCCAGAGCAAATGTTAAATGATGAATTTGTAAGTACATAAAGGGTAGCAAGGTGGTTAATAGACATGGCAGTTCTCATGTATCTCAGAATTGTTTAAAAAGGGTATAGAGGTTAACTATTCTCCAAGGCTGGAAAGAGTGAAACAAAGAATAATTGGTTTGTTTCACAGCAGGGAAAGGTTAGAGGCTAGACTGGAGTTTAAAGCAACTTCCTACTTAATCACAAGGACAGCAAAGTTCTACAAGAGTGCCTACAAAGGTTATGAAAATTAAGCTGGAGGTTTTCAGTAACATGTCAGGTAAATATTTGCTAAACAACATTTCAATGTGACCTCAGAGCAAGAAGGCAAAATTGCAAAAAGATATATTTCAGCTCTCTATTTGTCAGACTCTGTGTTTCATCAATTTGAGGGGTTTTTCCTCACAATTTTCAATACCTCTATATTTTTCTTATAGATTTTCACACAGTGTTTTCAAAGGCAGCCCCAGATATCTACCATAAGTCCTGCCAGCTCAGAACTTTATGAGGACCTTCAATATATTCAATGACTTGAAGACCTCAGCTCATCATCCATAAGATTTTATGAGAATACTACTTTTCAGTTAAATAAATAGGGGGTGGGTACAGTCTCCCTTTATAACTTTATAATCCTTGTAAAAATAGAGAAAAAACTTTGCAATGGGACCAAAGTGTAATCTGACTCAAAAATAAGACAATGAAAATAACTTTTTTGTAACACTGATATCCAAAAGCTTGATTAATTATCTTTACAAAATCAGGACTTGTCATAAGGCAAAGAACAATAGATATTTTCTTCTAGTATTGAAAACAAGTTAAAAATGTTGTTGAAATTTATTTCTCTTTGTCAGGCTTTAAAACATCCTATTTTATTTTGCATTAAGGTTTACAGCAGCAAGAATGCATGTAACAAACTAACAGGAATTTATTAACCACGCAACTCAAGTCTTAGGTTCCTAATGAGCTACTTTTGCTTTACTGAAAGACAAGAAATAATGCAAAAACTTTTAATTAGGCTTCTTCTTCCATGCCTTCCTGGATTACCCTTTGTCACTTTGAACAGACCTACGTGAGAGCATGTAGCTTAACACAAACTTATTCCTAAAACAAGCAACCACTTTAAAAAAACCATGACACCTGTTTATAAACCCAGAGTAGCTGTAAATTATGCCAGAATGCATTGTGTTGATTTACAACAGCATGACTGGAAAAAGACAGTTATCTATGATTATGACAGAGCTTGGGTAAGTTTCGGATGTTTCCTCACACCTTGGCAGGCTTTATTTCGTATCTCACACATGACAGGAGAATGCTGTCATCACGGTGCTGCCACAGTTATATTACTACATGCTAGATATTGCTCAACATATATGTCTTTTCTCCATTCAGTAAAGTGACAAAGCTTGAAAAACCTAAAGCAATTCAATCTTTTCCTTATGTCTCTTACACCAAATTTCATTTCACAGTAATATGTGAAATTTTGTTTCACAATAATTTTTCCCCTTATTTTTTCTATTTTAATTGTGAGCAGTCAAGTTTCAGTCTTTCAATATCTAAACCCAGATTTACAAAACAACCTCAATCTCTCACTCTACTGGCCTTGTTTTGCATCTACACCTACACACAAATTTTTTTTCATCTAAATCAAGATTCTCCTAAACGTCCCTTGTCTAATCCCTTATCTAGGCATGCATCCTTATCTTAAACACAAATTATGAAGACTCTGACTTTATAAATAACTGATGTAACAAAATATTTTGGTTCATGACCATCCTCTGCACTGCATGGGTAACATCTAGTTTTGCAGGACTACGATCCAGTGAGTAACACGAATGATAAAATTTGTATCTGCAATTAACTGTTGCCACCAAAAAAACCCCAAGCATGTATTAAAAACATCAAAAGTAGACGGGTAGAAACAATTTGAAACAATAATGCTCATTTCTGCTAATATTTATAAAGTGTACCCTATCGGAACCCATGGGACTTAGAGGTGTAAAACTGTTTTAGTCCTAAATCAGCTCTTACTCTGGTGAACTTGAACTCTCAAGCAAGTTCCAATGTAAAATCCATTCCACAGTGTGTGTTAGGCTCATGAAAGCACAGTAAATACAATTCTTTATATACCTAAAATCCGGAATTCATGCAGTGCTTTTTAGACAGCTTGATTATCGCTTGCTGAGGTACTCCTAGGAAAACATTAGTCTGAAAAATAAACTTAACTGTGCACAGTAGAACAAGAATGGTCATGGGCTGCATTATTTTCTCTTTTAATTTCAACAGACTCTATGTTATTTTAAACCTTGCATTGTAGGAGAGATAATTTTTATACTACGTGTGGGCGAATTAATAGACTGTTCTCTTACAGTTATGTTACATGGGAGAAGATTAATTAAGATTTTTTTTTTAACCTTAGCAATATTTCAGAAATAATAACATTGTATTAATTCCGTAAGCACAGTTAAATTCTAGCATCATCTTTTTAATTTCAAACATTAGGTTTTCCATTCAGACAAGGAATAAAGGCAGGGTATCTTGGTTGCTTTTTCTGCACTCAACTTACCCTTCACTCTCTACCTACTGGTCCTCTTTTTAAGAGTATTATCTTCATCAGTTCTTCACCAAATGAACTAGAAAGACTGTTTGACTTCAGTAAAGGAAGAGATGAAAACAGATGCTTTTACCTCTTAAAATCAGTATTTTTAGCTGTTCTAACCATTTTGGAAAAGTAGGGCTCCTACAGCAAAATACTGGTACCTGAGCAGCATCATGCAGAGTGATGGGAAATACACCGCTGAAATGTTATTTAGTTCACCAGCTTTCATAACACCACAGTGCCGTAGCAGGACCGCTGAACTAATCAATTACTGCATGTAACTGTCTCACAGGAACAGCTGCACAAATAGATCGAACATTGCAGAGATCACAGGTGCTGGGGTTTTAAGTCCATCAACTGTGCAAGCACAAATATTTGAGGCCAGCGTCTCACATAACACTCTCTCAGACAGCATGGAAACAGGCTTACCACAGTCACTTTAGACATTTCTTACACTGACAAGCTACGCTTTCCAAAAGTCTTATCTGCAGAGCCAAAGTGTAATGCTAACAAATCTCTCTAAAAAATCCATTTAGGTTAGATCCCAATACTGGAAGAATTATTTGTGTAGAAAAGCGACGACTAAAAAAACAGGAAGCAACCTCATATCGAATACCTTCTCCTCGCTCTCTAATTTTTTAGTCATGACAGAACAAGGACAATATTTCTGTGATGAACTGTAAAAACCAACATGGCTGATAAATACTCCTTAACACTAGATTTCTGCTACATGACACAGAAATGCAAGCAACCTCTTTTACATTTATAATCAGTGAACATCTCATGTTAAATGATGAAACTAATTAAGAAATTATTACTCCTTTTTACTCTGAGTGGAAAACCAGAAAAACCCCAGGTCTCGGAAGAAGGAAGAGCTGCAAAGCTATCATCAGTTGTTTGCTCCTCAGATCCTCAGTTCAAAGGAAGAAGTCAGCCTGGGTGTCAAAGCCTGCAATTTTATGCTGTATTCCACAAAAAAAAGTTGCATTTTTTTGCAGTGAAAAGCAGCATAATGGAATGTATAAAACAAGACAGAATAACATTTGGACAAGCCAGTGCTAATCATGACAAGACGTATCAATACCTACAAAGCCATTGGTACCCACCCAAGCACCAGAGCATCATCCCACTGTCTGCCATAACACAAAGGGGAAATTTCTCTGCAAGAAAAGAATGAAATAAAGAAAAGAATAGCAAATGCCAGCATGTTTGCCTGATCTCACTGCAGACATTATAGAGAGGGTGAAGGAACACAGACTAAGCCCTAAGCAACTCACTCTAAAATCTAGTGAAATTGCTGGGTTTTTCCCTGTGTCTACAGAAATCTTGAGTGAAATTTTGAGTGTTGATGTTTCTGAACACACCCCAACGTATTCCCTGTAAACTAAACAAGTAAATGGAGTACTAGTAATGTCTTGGAATTTGATGAACTCTTCACAAAGACCTGAACTACATTCACACATAATTTACAAAGCACACTTAGCATACATAGAATGTATCATATCATTTCACAAGAGTGCCAGTAGCTGGGACTGATCTGGAGCCAGGTTTTGACACTGCTGAAGTCCAAGACTACAATCCTATTCCCTTCGGTATAGGCTTCATGTTTTCTGGCTGTACACAACAGGAGGCTGCTAGAAAAGCCACACCACGTCCTGAGAAGAGGAAACTAAACTGGGATCATTCATGGTTCTGCTTAAAGGCCAGAGTGCAACCAACCACTCCAGAGGCATGACAGGTATCTGAGTAAAATGTGCTGCAAGCCAGACATCAGGGTTTCTCTGTTTGAACCTGGGTTCAAATGAGACTGGGCTTGGGTTTAGGTTTCTTATTACTAATTAGCTAATAGATACCATAAATGAAGGCAATAATGCAGAAGTTGTAAAAGATAAGCCCTAAAAATATTACGCTGGCAGAAAATGCAGAGTTTTAGAAAGAAAGCCAAATATTGTGTTCTCATGCAGCTTATTTTCATTAAACCTCTTGTAATTTGTCAGCATCACAATCCTGAATTTAAAATTCACATTTTTAGGAATAAGGATGACTTGTTCTCCCCCTCACAAGTGTTTGTTGATTGTTAGAGGAAAAAACGAGACAATTTTGTCATCTTTGTCCTGAGGCTGCACCCAAGTGTTCAGCAGCTGTCTCCCCCTCCTCCCTCTTTTTCTGCTGAATGGGAACAAGTGCTTCAGCAGCTACACTGCAAGACAGATACATGTGGGAAAAAAAAGGATTCCTTGAGCATATTATTATTTTTTTTTATTACTCCATCTCTTGCCACCACAAGGTAGGATCTATGATTGGACTGGAAAGCCTAACAGGAGACAGGAACAAAGTGGCAACTGCTTAACCCACATTGCAGTAAAAGATATTTGTAATACTCATGTGAATCACCAAAAGGCAATGAGGTAGAGACTGAGCTAGATTAGGTAAGTAGAATGACATTATTGGAGGCAGCTTTAGCTGGTCCATCTAAGAGCACTTATCACATATAACCCAGGGCAACCTGCAGGCTGCCCTAGATTTTATTGTCAGTATGCTCAGATACCTTTTTAAATGCTCATGAAGCAGAGCTCTGGGAAGCTCTTTTTTCCAAAGTTCCCCACCAACTCCCACCTCAAAGCAGAGGAGATGGGGTGTTGGAGAAAGAGTTCTTCATATCCTGGAGTAATCATTCTTGGGCAAAAGTGATGAGGATAGGATAATAAAACCAAATTTTCTGTCATTTTTCAAGTTTGCTGCAAGAACAAAATTTCCAAACCACATGAGAGGATGAAGGCTTACATGCTTTCAGGAAGACTGAAGTAAAACTACAGTAAATGCTTCTCTAACAGTAAATTGTTGAAAATATTGAGTCATCATACCGGACGAGGAGCTGTACTTTTCCTGTATTTTCCTTTAGGGCTGCTTAAGGAATGCTCCACATTCTTGCTGAATTGCTGTGGCAGGTCCATTTGTAGTGCAAAATGAAAAACCATTCAGTATCTGCAGGATTAGAAGTAAAGAGGTTAAAAGGGAAGAATTGCTATGTACCTGAAAGCAAAGAGCTCTAGTCAATACAGCAGATGAGCTTTGACCAGTTTCTCTGTGACCTGCATTTACAGTTAGAGATTTTGAGAAACTAGATAAACTCCACCTTAAGCCTGAAAATACCCAGATGAAGATTTTTCTTACTGGTATTCAGTAAAATCTAAATTTCTCTTTGCTATGATCAGTGAAAGACTATACCAGACAAGTAGGTGTATCTTCCTGTTCAAATTTATAATCACCCATCAGCTGAGATATAGCAGCTCTCCAAACACCAGTGCCACTTAACCTCAGACAGTAACACCTGAGCTAATCAGGTAGATGCTGTTTAGTCTCAGTGCAGCAGGACTCACACACACAGTTTTGAGCAGCTATCCCAAGATAAGACCAAGGGCACTCCAGATGCACCTGTTTCTTTCCACTGACTTCAGTATGAACTTAGACAACCAGCTCAGACATAGACCTGTCTGACAGAGAGATCTAAATTTGGAGCAGTGAAACCTTCCCTATGAGCACTCCTAACTCATGCACACTGGGAGTAATTTGATGTAATGAAAGAGAGCTAAATAACATTATTTGGTATCTTACATGTCAAGCACATGAATGAACAATTGCCAATGTCAGCTCAGCTGACACACATCGACTATTTTACTTGCTGAGTTGGGGTAACTCCACTGTGAGAGGGAGCTGTTAGGGCTTGGGTTTGGGTTTTGTGGGGTTTTTTAGCATCCTGACAATGTCATAGATGTGGAAGGAGGAAATAAGGTACACCGGTCATGAAATAACCAACATTTCACAACATCATATTACCTCTTCTTTTTTTGCCCCCAAACACATCTGAGCAGCACTAGCTATCCAAAGTCTCAGCACTTCTTACTTTCTCTCTTATGGGTGTGTGGGGGAATCAAGATCAGGTAGCAGATGGATGATTATGGCTGAGCAGATGAGGTTTGGATTCCCAGTCAAGAGCAAGGTATCGTATGTCCTGTCTGTTTTCATCTCCCTGTTTCTCTGTGGATTTTTCATATGGCATTTTGCAGCTGTCTTCTTGTATCAGCTTTTAAAGTATTCTGTTATTTGTATTGCACCCTTGTACATACTGTTGTCAAAGTATTTTCTCGATATCAGTTTGTTCTGAGATACACAATGACAAATGGTATCCAGAGTCTTCCTTTACCTGGCATTCTAACAGCTGGACTTACTCAGTGTTGTCTACAGCCATCCTTCGGGGCACAGTAGAGAATGTTGAACTTAAGAGCAAAACTACCATGAAAAAGCATGCATTTCCCAGTCTTCAAATCCGTTTCAAAATAATTTCATTGGTTTTCCTTATGAATCCTCAGTTCTCCTTTTTACCTTTCCATACACATCTTTCCATTTAATTCAATCCAAAAACCTATGTAACCAAGTAGATAAGGTTGTAGTGTCTTCATACACAGACACACATGTGTACATACATCTATCAGTCCCCTACGTACCTCTATGATTTTTAATATGTCCTCAAATGAAAGCACAGAAATGGCCAGTTTAGGTCCGAACACCAGTTGATATAAATGAGCAAGGGTATTGATAGCATTTTCTTTATTAGCTTCTGCTGGACCAGAACTCCAGATGGCAAAGACTGAAGCAGGCCTGGTATAAAATGATAAAATTGCTATTAGGTCATAGGAGCTATGTGAATTTAAGCCTGAAGTCTCCATAACACTTTTTCATCAGTATCTGAAGAGCCTTCAAGGGTTATTCATGCTGAGAGAGAGAGAGAGAGAGAGAGAGAGAGAGAGAGAGAGAGAGAACTTCCTAGGGGTTATAAACCCAAAGTGGGCTTGCTCATTCAAGATTCAAAGCAAGGCACTATTCCTAGGATCACTTAACCCTTCTGGAGCTCACCTGCTTGCAGGATTTACATGGAGACAATGTGTTCACAGGCTGGTTAAATGGGCACAGCCCTGCTGAGACCACTAGAGCTGTGTCCTCAGTGTGGGTCTGGAATCGCTGTTATAGGGTTACTGGTGCCAGTATAAAGGCACCCTCACCAGCTGCCAGGAAATTTTTACAGCTAGAAAAGCCCAGAACAAGAGATCTTTGCAGGGGCTCACTTGACCCAGGCAGCCTGATAGGAACAGCCTAGGGCCTTCTCCTTGAGGAGAAGGAGGGCACACCCCAGGGTTAATGTGGGCTGGGATAATGAGCCAACACACCTCAGCTGTGGCACTGTGCTCTTTAGCAGTCCGAGGAGGGCTGCTATTCCCTACCACTGCAAGTGCACCAAGCAGGGATGTGAGGGAGGCCATGATCCGTTCCTCCTCAATAAATCCACCCAAGAGAGGAGCAAGGTGTGTTGGGCATCTTCAGAAAAGCCTGATTTAGTGAAAACACAATTTAGCCCTGCTGCACACGGCAAGGGGAAAAAAATCCCTCTCCATTTGTCGTAGTCAGCTGTCTAAAGAGCCCCAGGGTAAATTTCCCAGAGTAGCCATTATGCAAAGTGCTCACTTCTGAGCATCAGAGGAAAAGTTCAGCAACTTTCATCCAAAAATCTGCTTCCCCAGGGCACATCCCACCTCTTCTGACATGCAAGCAAAATGAGTTTCTTTTACCAGCTCTCTGTGTGTGTTCATCACTTTGTGCAGCTCTGCTGTCCTCCCACCACCCCTCATGCTCCCTCTTGGGGAAAGCTATCTGTCACAGTAAAAGCACAAAAGGGATGTGGCAAAGCCACAGTTTCCCAGGTTCATGAACCTTGTCTTCTGCTGCAGGACATATAAAAAAAGAACAAAGTAATATAGCTGCCAAATCTTTAGGTACTGTAAATGAACAAGAATATGGATGTATTTACTTTGTCATTTTCACAGAGAGGCCACTAGATGAATCTTGATTCAGATTGAAGTAGAAAATTTTAAGGACTGACACTCCATGAACAAATAAACCCAATCATTTTGAGATATCAGATCCCAACCTAACTAGTTTCTCTCAAAGCACATTTCTTTTATAACATCCTGGCACTGAAACATTAAAAGAAATGTATTTTAAAGGGACTCAAAGGCTGTACTAGACCATCCTGCTCTTGCTGAAATAGCCAGAAATAAAATTTCAAATGTCATGTGTCAGAAAAAGAGTAGTTAACAGGGCAAAAACATGGCTCATTTTGAAAATGCTGTTGCTGAATTCAAAAATCCTCTGATCTGTGCTCAAAACTGTGTGTGACACTTCAGCTTAATACTGAGCGCTCCAATACAACAGGTAGTGTTTGGAAAAAGAGGAAGTTTTGAAAATGCTCCTCCAGGGGTTTCACGGGAATGAGCTTTTTCATCCTGTACTTAGCTGTCAAGTCCAATTACAGTGGAAAAGTTTCAGTACTAACAGTACTCCTACTCCATGAATCTTGGTTAAGAAGTCAGTGACCTGCAGTTTGGGACTATCAGGAACTGCATTTAAACTTTATTTTATAAAACTATTTTAAAACATTGTGAGAATGTAAAAATTTTTTGTAGTCATACATCACATGATTTGAAGCAGTGGGCAGATAATGACTCCTGAGTTATAATCTTAGCACTTCAGATTTCCAGAAGGTGGAGGGTTAAGTATTTTAGTGTTATAGCCAAATGATGCCAGGTAGGGCTTATATCTCCATTTGAGTGACAAGCAAAGATATCAAGGCGTATAGATACATATGTAATACCTTAATAGACTGAGTACTGCTACTCACTTTTTGATGTTCTTGGTCCACACATGAACAGTATTGTGATGAGCCCTTAGGTGAAACTCCTTTTCTCAACCTTGATGCAGTTGCAGCAGAGGTGTGGAAAAAAAAGGTGCGTTTGAGTGTGATTGAAATAATCGTAACTGGTGACACTTGGTGAAAACTGGGAGATCTTTGCAAGTGTACTGGAAGCATTTAAATTGAAATATTAGGTAAATACTCACTGAGAACAAAACATAGCAATCAGCACAGATATTGTCCAGCTTAATAGTTTCTAAGAAGCCATCTCGTACAATAAAATTGCTTTCTAGATTGAAAACCCACTGCCTGCATGCTGGAGCTAAAAAAGAGCATCTGAGGTCAAGGACCTCATTATTGAGGTCCTGAGACAAGAGAAATCAATAAACAGTACTATTATATTAAAAATAAGGTAATTCAATATGCAGAAAAAAATTACAAGGGGTGAATATGCTGCTTGCAGAAAAAGTAATAAATACAATCACGATAAATAAAGCAACTTAATAGCCATATCTCTTCAACAACCAACACAGAGAACACCCCACATTTGGAGGTAGCAAATAAGGACAGTGCTAAATGTAGCCGGGGAAAACTTTTTTGAAATGACAAATAGTTTTAACACCAGAGAGCCAGGCTAAAGCCATTTGAGACTTTCAAGTTTTATGTTAAGACAGATTGCTTTTAAAAAAACCCCAGTAATTTTACTGCATTTTCAGCTTAGTAAAAGGCTTGTGGAGATTTCCAATTGGTTCCTGTAATTTACAAAACACTCCACAATAACACAGTCTTTCCATCCAGATTGTGCTGCAGCTGTGGAAAACCAATTCTTTGTGCACGTTTTCTGTTTGATAGCACTTGTAGAGTCACAGGATCATTCAGGTTAGAAAAGACATTTAACTTCATCGAGTCCAAGAGTTAACCCAGCACTGCCAAGTCTACCACTAAACCATGTCCCTGAGAGCCACATTTACATGCCTTTTGAATACCACCATGATGGTGACCCCGCCCCTGCTTTTTCCTGAACAGCCTATTCCTGCTCTTGACTAACCCTTCCAGTGACGAAATTTTTCTAATAACCAATCTAACCCTTCCCTGATGCAGCTTGACCTATTGCTTGTTACCTGGGAGAAGAGACTGCCCCCAACCTGGCCACAGCCTCCTTTCAGGCAGTTGCAGAGAGCAATAAGGTCTCCCCGAGCCTCCTTTTCTCCAGGTTAAACACCCCCAGCTCCCTCAGCCCCTCCTCATAAGTCTTGTGGTCCAGACTGTTCCACTTCTCTGGACATGCTCCAGCACCTCAATGTCTCTTTTACAGAGAGATGCCCAAAACTGGGCACAGGATTTGAGGTGTGGCCTCACCAGTGCCCAGTACAGAGGGACAATCACTTCCCCAGTCCTGCTGGATAAGCTTCTAAAAATTTGTCATATATTTAAAAACATTATTCTTGCACAGTTTTTTCATGTACAGTAATTCTCTTGTTCAGCAGGTTTGCAGAAGTTATGCAGGTAAAGCTGTTAATATTCATTTTTACAACATGAAAATTTACCATCTATTGACTGACCTCTAGTGGAAATAAGGCAAATTTTGAAATAATTTTTTAATTGGCTTTGGATACTACAATGATTACGGGATTTTGGTGTGCTAAAAGTCTATTTTATTTGTATTATATGTTTGACTGTGTGAAATATGAAACAAGTCTGGATACATGTGACTTTTCCTCTCAGTGTATACCCAAATACATTACTAGAATGGCAGGATGAAGGCTGCTGCACATTCAGAAACCAGGACTTTAGTTTCATTTAAACTAGGTAATTCTAAAATGGCAATGTATGAAATACGCCGAGAACACAGACCCTGGCAAACAGTGTTCTGCAACATGGTACAGACCCTGCTGCTTTCTCTGTGTTGGTCAAAACCACTTGATCACTACAAATAACCACAAATTCTCACAACAATCTCATACATTTTCATGTTTATGCATCATTTTTTTCCATCCACAGAGGCCACCTGGCTCCATTTCAATTCCATTCTTGGACAGATGTTGGTTTCTCCCAACTAGTGTTATGTGTTTTCTTCATGTTTTATTTTCTCCCCTAATTTTACCTCTCCTGTAAGAATTCCTGGTTGATATTTAAATGAATAAGGGGTGAATGTATACATGTACATGAGACACCAATTTCATTTCCCTGTTTGTAGGACGTGGAACTATCTGAAAACTTGATCAATAGAGAGAATGCTGAGCATATTTCTTCATTACTTATTCATCATGCCTGTGTTTGTTTGCCTGATTACTAATGAAATTCCCTTTCCTCTCCCCTGACTCTGTTGAATTCCAGATACATCTTTGCAATTAAGCCTTTGGTTCTGTAGCATATGGTTGTTGATGCTTTTGAATGAGGAGAACACAGTAGCATCTGGAGGGCTCTGATTAAAAAATATATTAAATATAAAATAAGCCAAAACTAGGTCTTGTAAAGATGCCTCTTTCACTCAAAAATCCCTGTTAGGGAAAATCATAATGCGTTATGTGTAAGGTGGCAGCACCCGAAAATTTTGGGCTTGCTATCTGTTCGGCTCAGCCGGACTTCTTCCATTATTTGCCATTTTTTGAAGCTTGGAGAAGCAGCCTTGCATTGCTGTGTGATGGGATTAGAGGAAATGTGAGCAGTCTGTGCACTGGAAACATCTAGGAATAACAGGAAAAGTCTGTAGTATGTAAGCATTTGACTTAAAAATAAGGAGATATTTTGGCTTAATACACGTGGATTGCTCCAGTATCATTTACCAACACCCTAAAATACATAACAGCTTTCAGTTCAGCTGTATTTCTTGCTCTGAGCTTACCTTTCTAGGGAGTACCCTGGGCTATTCCCCATCCTTACACTCCCCATAAGCCCCTCAAACATCCTCCATCCTAAACTGAGCCAGTGTCTGTTTTCCTCCTGTGGCTTTTGCTAACCGGGGAAGCCCTCTCCAATTCCCGTTATTCCAAGTCAGCCTCACCATCCTGACATCACAACTTGCATTCCCACTTTTGTGCCCCAGCTCCCACTAATACATTTTCACAGTTAAACATTTCCTTGCTTAATGCAAAAGCGATAACAAACCCACCATGGGAAGGAACACTGAACAAAAATACTGGTTAATTTTATTAGGTTTTAGAAACACATTCATTAAAGGTAGAAAACAAAGATAGCTTCTACACTGAAGCTGGATGAGATATACTATATTAATTAATCTACTCCACATATTTCTTTCCAACCTTTTTTGATTACATTTATTTTATAAATGGAGTCTACAAAGTTGTTTTGGTTGATATGTGATAATAGAAGGACAGTAAACTGCCTTTGTTTTGTTGAGTTTATTTAAGACATTTTATACCATTCCTGGAGCTATGATCACATTTCTGATAGTTTCTTCATCTTTTTTAATACTGGCCACTCTTCCCATTAGCAGTAGGGTGAAACTAGACCTCCATTTTCAGTAAAGGGTTTAACAATTCAGAGAGTGGAAAGAAAATACTGCTTTAATCCAGAATGGAGGACTGTTTTATACAGTGCAATTTCACACCCATTGTTATTCACAAAATATATAAAGATTTTGAGAATGAATATTCACTAAATTAGTTTATCTTTTTAGTTCTGATTCAGAATTTTCCCAAAATTAGACTTGCCACAGGGTTTTATCTCAACTTTTTTTGGCATTTTTGACACGTTCTCATGATAGTTTTTCCATTCTCTATATCATAAGAGGTTAGATTTCAAGCTGCTCCTATTGACTTAAGTGAGATATTCTCAGAATTTACCACTGGGTCATTAGTACCCTAATCTGGGTTTGCTCAAGATTTAAAAGTACATTTTTATTCTCTTTCACTTCTGGATAACAATTTTTACACTTTCATGGTGTTTCTAAAAGATGTATGGACATTTTTGTTTTGCTTTAGTGTTTGAGATTGAACGTGGAAATGAGAAGATGCAGCCTGATGCATGCTCCAGGTGTCTGTGCTGGTATCCTGGACTGGGTATAATGAATCCATCAGATGGATAGTCTCTCCTCTGTGATCCCAGTTTCCTGCAAATTGACATACAACAAAAGGAAAAGGAAAAAGAAGAGAAGAGAAGAGAAGCGAAGAGAAGAGAAGAGAAGCGAAGAGAAGAGAAGAGAAGCGAAGAGAAGAGAAGAGAAGCGAAGAGAAGAGAAGAGAAGCGAAGAGAAGAGAAGAGAAGCGAAGAGAAGAGAAGAGAAGCGAAGAGAAGAGAAGAGAAGCGAAGAGAAGAGAAGAGAAGCGAAGAGAAGAGAAGAGAAGCGAAGAGAAGAGAAGAGAAGCGAAGAGAAGAGAAGAGAAGCGAAGAGAAGAGAAGAGAAGCGAAGAGAAGAGAAGAGAAGAAAAAAAGAAAAAAGAAAAAAAAAAGAAGAAAAGAAAAAAAGAAAATAAAACCCAAAAATTCTTCCATTGAAATGAGCAGTACTGCTTTTAATGAAACAGGAGATTTGTGAGATTTTAGTTTTCCACTAAAGCCTTTTCATGTACACATTTTTTTAAATTCCTAATCTGAGCTTTATATAGACAGTTTAATCATTCTTGATAGAAAACCTGGTCTCCAATCCTATTTGGCTGAAAACCCAAAGCATTACTTGCTGCAAGATTAGCTCCCTAGAGACCATCCTTTCTTATGCTTATGTATCAATCTTGAAAGCTGTTCAACAGATTGTAGGCAATTTTAAGCTTGAGATTAACTACATTTTTTAAAAAATGAAAATGTGTCATGGTCTTTTTAGAGCCATTCAGGTTTGGAAATGTGAACTCTGTTATTATCTACAGACAGAAAACATTAGACTATTCTGGTACTAAATATAAAGAAGATTTTAGGAGACAAAAATAGGGTTTTTTTCTTTTAACCTTTCAAATGTGGTTTGCAAAATGTCTTTGATAAATAAACATTTATGTCAGGAATGTTTTAAATGGTTATATCACAAATACAGTGTGATGCTTCATTTGTTTACTCTGCATTTGTTGTTTGCATTTGTAACCATTAGATGAAAATTAAAACAAGGAGAGCACCAGGCACAGTTTCAGATCTAACAGAAAGTCCAAATTCCATAAAAATGAGAATTTACAAGTTTAGAAACCAGTAAAAGGGGCGCCTCCCATCCTTCCCCATTAAAACATGCACACTTTGTGCATGATTAAATTATAGACCTCATTGTCTTAGAATTTCTAAGTTCAAAGAGAATTGAACATTAAACTGATAAGAAAAATATCAAGGGTTATAATGATAAAATGACATTATAAGTTATATTAAATATCATGTAAATGTAATATAATATGACAGGTATAATAAATGATAATGAGGGACTAAATAGAGGTTGTCTGGTATGATGGGGTCCATTACAACCACAAGGATTGCTGGATAGATTGTCCTTCAGTTTTCTGCTGTGTTTATTTCACCTTCCTCACGTGCTCAAAGCTAGCTCTGATGATAAGTGAGATGTTAAACCAGACAAATTCCTGGCTGGAGTCAGTCTGGCCATCCCAGACTTACAGACTTCTCCCTGCAAACTTACATGCTGCCTCCAACAGCTCAACCATTTAATCACCCGAGTGGGAGACGTTTCATTACCTTAGGTGCTCTCAGGGGACAAGAAGATAAAAGAAGACAGAAAGAGGGCTCCATCCAGCCTCTTGGATGGGATATAGCCCTGTTCAACCAAACCAGCTGTTAAAATTGTGTTTACCTCCTGCACTGGTCATTGCACAACTTCTTTTGGACATCACCCGCTTTTTTGTGCTCCTGTCCTCTCTATGCTGTATCGTCATCACTCAGTCTCTGCTTGGTAGGTGGTGCCTTATCTTCCCTCTCATCTCATCCACAAGCTCATGAAGAGTGTGGGAGCCACCAGTGTGTCCCAGACAAGCTGACTAGAACCTTTCTTCTGGTCCCCATCTGCTGAGCTGGGTCGTATCAAAGGTCCATTGCAACTCGGAATTTACACACATGCTATTACAGTCACATGCATAAAAATTACATTGACTTTTTTAGCAACGTTTTAAATAGAGGAGGAGGATTCAAGTCCTTTTTTTTAAAAAAAACCCTTTTTCTGAAGGTGCTTAAAAGATTCTGAACAGAAGTATGACAGAATAAAAACACATATAAACACATATATATATATACACATATATATATAAATCTCATTGGATTTTACGTTTTATAGAGAATATTTTTCCCCTTAAGGGCAAAAGAGAAAGTTTTGGCACCCAGTTCTTCCCATCTCAGATGTATATGTCTGGAACTGTTTCACTGTACGTGAGGGGCTCATTACATTTCAAGGGCTGTGATTATACTTTGTGCCTGTCATAGGCTGAGCTGTGCAGGAATCCGATGGATTCAGACAGTCTCTTCCCCAAGAAGAATCAGGCACTCCCAGAGAGTGGAAAAACATTGTCACCTGGCTCCTGCTCACTTTGTTCATCCTCTGCATGTGTCCCAGCTCTTGATAGCAAGGTCTAGAAAAGAAAAGGAAGGAGAGAATTGACTTTCTTTTCTCTCGAAGTACAACACGAAACTGCTGCATGATCTATCTCAGATATCAGGACAGCAATTAACAAAGCAACGGGGTAGCTAAAGAGCAGCTCAAAACTGATTCATCAGCCATGAAGTCTGAATATTTCCAAATCCATCTTGAATAAATTCCAGACTTCTTTTTAGTGTGTGACAATTAAAATCTATATTTTCAAATGGAAGAGATTTTCACCTTCTGTTGGAAGCAAGTAGTGAAAAACAAGGACCAGCCGAAAAACATTGTGTTTGATTCAAAGTGTTACCCTGTGTTATATGCCAGGAGTTTTTACAAGAGCAGTGCTAATTCATGAGTAAGGCCAGAAAAAAAATAGACATAGTTCATTTGAATTAAATCTATTTATATTAGCCTATCACAGGAAGGGAAATTCTGATACTAATCTATAAGCTCCCACTAATCTGCTTTTACATTAAGTATGATTAATTCAGTTATCTCTTCTTTAATAATTCATCCAACTACATTAATCAACTTTTTATTAATAGAAAAGGTAATCAGGATTTTTTTATCAAGAAAAAGGCCATCTAGACTAAGAGCATAATTATGTTTACTAAGAAATTCTTTTGTTCCACAAAATATTTGGCTGGTTCAATCAAAATTCAAATTATACCGCTATGGAGGAAAAAAAAGACAGTACTTAACAGCTAAATGTTCCAGGATTGTACAGACCTTGCTGGTAACAATTTATTTTGGAAGATCTCACTCTCAAAGTTCAATCTCATGCGTCATGGATTATATTGCTATGTATTTTTCACAACAGCATCTTAAATTGGTGAGCAAATCTTCCCAAAGATTCAGTGCTTGGCTTGCTGAAAGCACGGTCCTCATATTTTTCCTGTACCCACTAAATATGCCTATATATCCTATACCTAACAAGCACTAATTCTCTTGGAATTTCTCTCTCTGGTCATGGCCACAGCACAAAAAATACAGTATAGAAGTTTAAATATTAGCAGCCTCATCACCCAGAAGCTGCCAGGTGCTTTCCCACAAGGGAGTGAGGGTGGTGTGTACCACTCACATTTCTTGGTGTTGCTGGAGCACCACCTTATAGCTGAACCTCAGCTTTCTTCCTGGGTTATTCACTGCATGAGGCCTTGATTTTGTCTTCCAGTTGGTGTTTAATCTGCCCAGTGTAAGCAGGCTGTGGCCTTGACAGCAGCTCAATCCTGTGTGTGTCACAGCACACGTCGTTTCTTGTCATGCAGGTTCCTGTACATCAGCACATCACAGCAGCAGGACCCAGGCTTTTCTTGAGTTTCTGCAGCTATCTCATGGCCTCTCCGGCAGAAATCAGTTCCACATGGTGAATTTCAACATAGCTGTCCTTTTTTCTGTATACTTCTTACCAAAATAAATAAAGAGATCAGGGAAAAAAATACATGTTTCCATGAAAGTTAGATACCCTTCTTCATTTTCTCTCCAAGCCCTTCAGGCTTTCAAATGCTTAAGAGGTGAGGTTATACTTGACAGCAGAGAAAGGTCTTTCTGGATTCTGGGCTTTTTAATTTTAAAACTGAACTTTGGCATCTTAGACTGGTATAGAATTTTTTTTCACAATCTATATGGACGATTCAAAAGAGAGGGAACATATAAGAAAGACAACTTGCCTGCCGCATTTGCAGTAATAAGTAGGCTAACTGCTGAGCCAAACATCAAAGAGTAAAATTTCATTCCTCAAGCCCCATGTTCCTCTTCCTGTGGCACTTGAAGAGCTCTGGAGAGAAAGGGAAAGGAAAGGATTTTCTTCTGGGCATCCACAAGCTGACAAGCCAGAGCAGCACAGCTTCCAGCTTGATCTTAAACCCTGCTGGGAACGATGAAATTCTTACTGCTCTGGCTCCTCTGTGAAGCCAAATCTGATGGGAATTCTCAAAGCACATCTGCTGGGTTGGGCCCTGCAAGGACGAGGAGCAGAGTAGTCTGTTTTCATAGACCAGCTTCACTGCCAACTTCTACATCTGCTTGCCTCTCAATTTCTGACCCGTCATCCTTGCCATCTCCTTTTTCTCCTTCCTGATCTATCACCTCAGATATCAGCCCCAGCACGCCTGCGCTGAGCCACACCTGTAACTGCTTTACTACATTTATTAGTCTCTTTGGAAACAGTTCGTCTTCAACAGATTATTTAAATATGCCTTTTGAGAGAGTGTGATCTTGGGCACCATTAAAAAGTGAGAAAATTTTCCTTCAGTAGGAGCCTGTCTCCCTGTAACGACTCCAGCACCTGTTTAGGTAGTTTGTTAGGCATTCATTAGAAAAAGAACTGAACTCCAGTCCTTCCCTCCACAGTTCTCCAGTTACCAGTCTGTAATAACTCCTCCTAAGCTGCCAGGAAGCCAGTCCATGCAACAGGAACCATGTAAGTGAGTGGAGCTTATTGAGCATCATCTCAAAAATACAAACAACCCAGTAGATATTTCAGTCTGGACTGGGGATATGTACCTACTCAGGCAGAATTCCAGTTGGGAAGTCAGTAGTGACCAATTTCTGTACTATGCAGTTGGGCAACATTTTGCAATTAATTCAGCCTCTGCTGAATTACATTATGACTTTGAAATCAGTAAATCTGAGACACAGGGAGACAGAGATGCTGTTTCAAGCAAAGAAATTTTAGTTTGTGTAAGGACTTCAGATGGTATAGGAATATTGGCTTTTTTGTTCATTGTGTGCTTGGGGCCACATATTTTCACTGATCACATACCAAATGTCACCATGATCAGGAAAAAACTACCAACAATATCCTCACCTAAAACAGCAGTGTGGAAGACAACATCACTGACATGAGCTGAAACGCAACAACTACAGCCATCAAAACCAATGTCTGGACGTCAGCTGGTGCACTGGATGGTGGGGGAGGACATGTGGACTAAGCCCAGTGCAGTCTGCAAATATTTAAACATACCTGGGGAATGAAAATTCAACCTATACTTAGATGTTCCTGTAAAACATACCTAAAAGATTTTCAATTTGGTGGCATGTAACACTCACCTTGGCAATTTAGCAAAACTTTTGGGTTCTTAGGGATGAAGACAGATCTTTGCAATCAATACAGAATGCATTCTCCTACCACACACCATTTTCTCCCCCTGATTTTCTACTCTGTCCTTAGAGCAAAACACCCATCTCTATCTTAGCTATTATTTATAAACCTGCAAGGGACAAGAACTGACCTTTTCTATAAATATCCTATTACTAATAATTCTGGATTTAGATTTAGGATTTGCTTCTCTGGTAGATATAGCTCAATTCGGTTGAAAAAAGAGGGAAATTGAAGATCAGTCCTAAATAAGGAATGACAGAGCAGAGTTGTAGGAAATGCAGACTGAACATGAACCTGGAAATGACATTGGCAAATGAAATGCATTTGCCAGGTCTCCTCACTGAAATATCCCCTTTGTCAAAGATTAGTTATGACAAATTTGTGTTTGCTGAAACTCTCCTTTGCAACATAAATCCAGGAAGGACAATTTAGTCAGACACAGCAATTTGTAGTACATTCGATTCTGGAATATTTTTCGTATTCTGAATTTACTTTATTCTGCCATATGTAAATCTTGGCTCATGCAAATTAACAAATAGAAGATTTTTAATTTGGTTTATATGATAAACAGGTGATTTCTTATGTTAAGCGCTTGTGGGTTTGGGGTTTTTATTGCCATTTCTTTGCCTTTTTTTTGGCCTTTTTTAAAGGAACAAACTACTCTATTTTTAAGTCTTTACACAACAAAAAGGGGATTTTTGAGAAATTTTGCTTGGGGATTACAAGGATCTAAGAAGTATTTCTCTCTGTTCTGGAAAGAACAGCTACATGTATCAGTCCTTCTTCCTTCTGCGGATGGATGTAGGATAAAGTAATACTTATCTAGCCTTTTGGACACAAATTTTTATCCCTTATTCCTGATGCTTTACATCACCACACCTTCTTCAATGCTGCTCCATCTCACTGACCCAAGAGGGGAATAAACAGACTCCACCAGGGATGAGAAGCAAAAGGAAGAAATCTGTCCCAGATTATGTTAATGGCAAAATTCCTGCTATCTTCCAGAGAGAGTCAAGATCTCACCGGCATTATTTCGCCAATCTCCCCTGAGTTTTCCAGTGGAATTAATCTGTTTTGAGTTGGTCTAAACCAGCACACAGGCTGGTCTAAACTCTCACAGTCCTGAGGAAAACAGAGCTACCACCTCAAGGCATAATATTTGACCATAAATCAGGCCCCAACTTTCCTCTGATTTCTGCAAATTTAATTCAGATATAAAACTACAAGAGTGCTGCTTGATCCCTAATATTAACCGTACTGGGAAGCCCAGCAATATTGGCCTGCTCTGCATGTGTGCTGATTGAACTAACATTACATTTTATCACCTAGAAAAGCAGAAGGACTCAGAAGAAAAACATGTTGGCAATTCAAAGCAAATATTTAAAAAGTGCACCATGATTTCCGGCAAGACAGATTAATAATTCTTTATCCACCATGAGAGGTTAGTAATTGGTAGAACTTTTAAGTTAAGCAAAGATTTTTAAAAATGGACACTTCTCCCATTTTGTTTAGAATCTGGAAACAGGCAAAGTGCTGTTATACCCCAGAGTTGTGAACCCACATAAACTTGTTAGCATGAAACAGCCTTTATCTACCTTTGAAAAATTGCAGGTGATACTGTGGTCTTTCCTGATTTCAAGTCACAGGAAATTCAGGGTTATTTTTCATTTTAAGTTGACACTGTTACCTAAAATGCGCCACCAGTTATCTCAGGAACTCCATACTGATGGCAGAAGCAGGTCAGATTATCTGTTGGCAGTAATGTTCATTGAGTTCTGTCTCCCTATAATCCAGGCTTTCAACAGCTTTGACTTGTGCATATCTGATTGTTTTACGTAACACTTGGCAAACCTAATTTAAAACCACAGATTTCTTGAAAACCCAATATTGTTCAGATGTCACTGAGTAACTAAATGACCAAGCGTTGTATTTAATAGTGAATTCTGAGACCTGAAAGAATGTTATTGCAAAAATCAGACAAAAAACATCTGTAATTTCATTTGCATTAAAAATGAAAGCACTAATGAGGCAATGCTGCCACCATTTCTCATAGTAGTTGCATCTATAAATTGCATTTGTGTTTTCTTCTGTGTGGCTCTCTGGATAAACCACACCACAGCTTAGGCTGTTTAAACATCAGTTTTACTCTTGTAGATGCACTTAAGTCTTTGTAACTTCTGGACCAAGTGAATGCTTGGAGATGGTAATGCCCACCTTCACCTCTCAGTCTCATCATAGTTTGGGCAAAACCATTTGGGTAACCCTCCTTTAACACATCCACGATGGAAAAAGAAAAACAAAGAAGAGATCCTTCCAGTATTTCAAGTTCAGAGGGTAAAAAACCACCACAACTTCCTAAATCAAAGTTGTTTGTAGTGTTGCATTGCCTGTGCACTCTGGAGCATCCCAAGATTCAGAATGGATGCACGTCAGGCATCTCAAGGGCAGCCAAAGGGCCACTCCCTGGGCAGTTAGAAACCAAGGTCATTCCAACTTCCTTTAGCAGGCTTGTGGTTACTCAAATTACTTTTTTTCTAATTTTTACTAAGATTTTTATATTAATTATTTGTAAGTGTATATTCTATACTTTTATGCTAATTGTGAAATAGATACAGAAAATAAATACTTCATTCATTTCACTTTTCTGAGGACAAAGGTAGGCACTCTACAATCCTAGAACATCTTTGTTTATGTAATTATAATCTAGCTGTCCTTTTTCCCTTCAAATTTTGCGAAGATGTAACCTGTTGAAAGCAACTTTCTACTGCTAGACTGTTCTGAATTAAAGTTCCCCCTAAGACTTAACAACTTATTTTCATATTGCTTTCACACTCTCTGATTCATTAAAATAAAATTTCAGCCCTCAAAATAGAAACTTGAGCTTTCCATAGAAAATGTGTGAAAAGCCTTAAATTATGAATGTAAAAAACTTATTCATAGTGCCACTGGCGTGATTCATTTTCTGTTCCCAAATGCTTTCTTTAATCCAGAACTTCTGAGTTGAGAAAGTTCTGTTAATATGAAACAAAAATCTCTCCAGAACTGTGCATTCCATGGCTAAAATTATGAAACATCATATTTATGGAGATCACAGGCCAAAATACGCACCTTTGTTTGTTCAGTGTAACTTCTCCATTATTTATATGAAAATGGGAAACAGTAATGGATATGGCCATTCCTGTGATGTGACATGCTAGGAGGTTTCAGACCACACTTGGGCAGTGCATGATGACCATGTCAGTGCCTCAGGCTCACTCACAGCATCCTGAGAGGGTTCCTGCATACTGCTGAAGTTGCACAGACATTCCTCCTCCCCCCAGCACAGTTGCAGACTGCTCCAACTCACAGAGAACAGGTCGTGTTCTGCTCCAGGTGAAGCCTAAGGCTTGTGTCCTTGCCCTTGTTTATTTTCCTAAAAACACGAAAAGTAATAATAAAACTCCATTTATCCTGAGCATTCCAAAACCATGAAGTCATCAGTTATGAAGAGTGAAATCTCTTTTTTTTAAATAAAGGTGTTTCTTTTGCTTTGTTTTAGCCAGCCTTGCAGAACCCAGCGTAAAAAGAAAACACACACAGAAAGCAGCTATTCTCTGAGGACCCAGTTACATGCAAATAAATTCCCTTTGTGTCTGTGTGTGTTTACAAACTCTGAGAGTCAACTTTTCAGTATGAACATCCAGTTCTTTCTGTTGTAAATTAAAAGATGGACAAAACCTTAGAGCCATATTTTATAATCTTTATTACTAATGATAATAACAAATAGTTAAGAACAAGCTCAACTAACTTAATCTATGTCAACATGAAATTCAGTTTTACAATTCAGTGAAAAAGAAGAAAAACCAGACTGCTGCAATAATAAATTCTTCTTATAACACCTACTATCTTCCAGTGGACCCATAACATTTTCCTACACATACTTTACTGCAGTAGCTAGTAGTCCATTTTACCATGTAAATCTTGACTTACAACAGGCATTAAGGCTTCTTTCCAGGAGGTTGATGCACTGTTTCCTTCCAGGGCCAGTACGGCCTCAGAGCTGTTGCCGAATTAACTTGTCCTCTGGAGATGCTGCTTCATGCTCTGAGCTGAACCACAGATCCAAGAGTGCTGCTATTACCAAATCTGAAGCAAGAATTCTGTGGGAAAGAGAGAAAGGTATCATGTATTGGCAAAGAGCTTTGGCAGACAGGTTTTGAGCCCAACCACACAAGTGACAACCAGTATGCTGCACCTCACGGTCACAAAGCACAAACCATGGAGCAGTTTCCTGAAGCACCACTGGTGCTGGAGGTAGCAGCTCCCAGACAATGCCTGGGAAGGGGAACTGTGGTGTCAGATGGGCATTAACACATCACTTTTGGTCTGGCACATTTATCACAGGGTAGGGAGGGAGGGACCTCAGCGAGTTCTATGGAAGGTTGAAGGCAACTCTCTTAGGCTGACATGATGATTAATGCCTGTGCTGGCCACAATAGATTCACACTTAATTTACACCTATGTAAACAACTGGAGACACAGCCCAAAGGATCTGATCCTACTGGAGCATAACCTTGGTAGGTTTGTACTGATGTCAGGGGGAGCACATAGCAGTCAGGTCCTGCCTGTTTTAATAACAGAGTCTCTAAGCCCCTGGAAAGTTTGCTTTTAAAAAAACCAAAAAAGCAAGCTGTCTATCATTTATTAACACTGTGAGATTCTCTTAGCCACCCACACAGAGGCTAAAGCTATATTTCAGCTTGGAGAGAGGGAGAGAAAATTATGTGCTTTTCCAAAATCTTTGCCGTTTTATTCAGCACGCTATAAATAGATAATATACAGGAGACTGTTGTAATCTTGCTTTGTTTTTAAAACAAATCTAAGGACCCAAACCTCAAGAGCACGTGTCTTGATTTACACACCCTCCAAGGTATCTGATAACCTGTGGTTCAGACCCCTCTCCTTGGTGTCTCCGGGCAAAAGGAGCTGAGCCCTCCGTCCTGCCCAGTCCTCCTGGCTGAATTCACACCTATCATCCACCTTCAGCCTCTCACCACCAGCAATGGCAAAACAGCTGGAAAAGTTTGTGCCTCTGACTTTCAAATATTCGCCTCTGTGTTTTTCCTTGAAGCTCTGGTACCGCTTTTGTGCTGCTTCTGCCTTGGCCCGCATCTGTCAGATCAGTGCATTCATTAAGGAAAGCTTCACTGCCCAGACGATGAACAGACATCATAAAATTGTTATATTTGACAATTCTTATTACAGGTTTTATATGGTGGCTACATTTCTGCCACAAAAAAGACTCAGAAGACTTTTCCTGATGTACAACCTTTCCAACAAGAGGAGGAATGTAATTAAAATCTATTTTTTAGAAGTCTCTGCTTTGTTCTAAGACTAATCCAGACCTCATTCCTCACATTCCCTTAGTTTTACGGTAATTGTGAATAAAGTGAAGTGGACTGCAAATATCTTTACAATTGTTTTATATTACTTGGATAGATAATTATCTGGTTGTGCCAACAAATGCATACTTAACCTTCAACCAGCAAAAGAAATTTTATGCATTTCTAGACATAATTGTGTGCAGATGAAAGAGCAAGAATAAATTCTGAGGGCCAAACTGAGATCCCTTTGAAAAATCAAGAACTTAACTCTCCTCACACCCCAAAATTAAGAAAGCTTCAGATGTTCATTTTCAGTGTGATTCAAGAAAATTTTAAGGCTGAGAATTCTGCAGTAAGTGGGGAGGGAAAAATTTCCCCTTTCTAGTGAACAACACTCACGACTGTAGCTTAGCCCATTGGAAATACCATAGTGTGCCCTTGGCACAGTACAAAGAATATTGCTCTTCTCCACAAGAACAGGTGGGATGGTTTCTGTCTATCTCCCAGTAACCATTGTGGTATGTAGGAATGAGAATTCAGCACGCAGTTAAATCCAAGTATTCTCATCTTAGTTTTCCATACTTTCCAATACTCATCTCTCAGGAATTCAGGGGAAGGTGAAAGAGGTAAAAAATCCACAGTGTCGGATGCATGAAATGCCACCATATAAAGTATTTCCCCAGGTTCTCCTAGTTTATGGATTAGGAAATATCTCATATGGACACCACAGTGGCACTGCAACAGGACAGTTCTCAATGCTGTTCATCACTGACCCAGGGTATTGTGAATTATATCACCCCGCTTTTCCTGTGAAAAACTGCTCCTCCAAGTATAAGGGACTTAGAACCACACTGTCACTAAAAAATACGTGACCCAGATGTCTCTATCATTGCAGCAAAATGCACTAAATGTCTTGAAATGTCAGTGGGCAAGGGCACACGCTCTTTTTTCTGTTTGAATAATAATTATCATATCCACATGCTCATCTATGGTATTAATAATCAAAAGGCATCTTTTTAGGGAGTTTCTTATAAAATTTTTTTCATATCTTATTTCTAAAGAGAGAGAAAATTATCTCCTGCACTGTCCTGACACATCCTTTTTCTGGTAAGACAAATAAGTGAATCAACAGAAAATGAGACTTAGCTTAAAATAATTTCAGTGACTAAATCACATCTTAGGTGAAAAATTCTTCTTTGTAGCGACATACAGATTTTCCCTTGAGTGGATATGATATTTTGATGCACTAGGTGCTATATGAATAGACAAATTCATATTAAAATCTTATTTCTTGACCTGTTGCCCAAAGAAAAAAGGTATCATGCAAAACTTTCACTATACTCAAAATACAGTCGCCTAGGTGGAGAGAAGGATGCAAAAAATTCCAGCCCATGGCTTGCTTATGACAGTCACTAAGCAGTGCTAGGTACTGAATTATTCTGTGTGACTCAGCAGGGTGAGAAAAGCCAGGGCTCACTGCGAGGCAGGGCTGCCGAATTATCCCCTCTCACCTGTCACAGTCACCACCTGGAGATACGACATCCCCGAATTCATTTGCACACAATCCTCTCCCATGGCCCCTTCTTGCAGCCATGGAGCATCTATTTCCCTGCCACCTCGGGTAAAGTGCAGATTTTCTGTGTCATTTAGTCATTTCTTCTCCCCCAAGGTCAGTGGTACACGTTTTGAAGAGAAGTGTTCCTGCTAGATACAGGGAGGATTTACGACAAAAATCAGACTGCTGTGCTCCCAAGTGGGGAGAACAACCCACCTAAGCTACAGAGCAGCAGAGACAGGTTCAAGGCAGCAGAAGAGAGATAAGATTTACAGGTAGGACCACCTTTACATGTTTATTCAGGTCTTGCAGAATCTCTTCCCATCTTTAACATGGAAGCTATCACACACCTGTTGTTAGTCTGAAGTAAAATCAGTTAACACATAATTTAAGAATATCTAATTCAACCTTACTTTTGTGGGGTGGGTTTTTTTTTGCAATGAGCATCCAAAAAGCACGATAATCCAAACAGGAGGTTTCTTGCCCACTGCTGTCTGCATTCGGTTTAAGCAGGATGAGATTACAGAAAAACACCAGAGATTGCTCAGTCCAGACTGTTCTGCTTATTACCGAGAGTTTCATGGGGTGCTATGGCTGCAAACTGGCACATGAGTACGTCCTTCACATTGCTCCAGTCATACCAGTGAGTAGCTCCCAAGGATGAATTTAGGCTGATATGTCTAATGCAAGAGAAAGTCCAAAGCATTGGAAAAAATGAAGAATGTCCATTTTAGGGACAGTATTGTTTTACTTATTAAATTATCTCTGTTAAAGCAATATCATTGACATAGTAAAAAGTAGAGTTCAGGAGCCTTGTGAGATCTTCCAATTCCTAATCATTGCCCTCAGCAACTGTGTATAATATATCAATTTTATCCCATGTGAAGAATCATTACCCTTTGACTCTGAATTTGCAGAAGAGAATTTAAGAGCTGCAGTCTGTTTCCCACATGATAGAAGACTAAATATTTCCATTAAGATTGCCTAGTCTGAGCTATATATTTTTGTCACTGCATTATAAAAATATTAAAACATTGGGAACTTTTAATGTTCCACAGTGCTGAAACCATTCCTTCTAGATTTACTGAGGCATCCCAGAACCTTTCATAGTCTTCCAGTCACACAACACAGAAAAGCTGGTCTTCCTGTGCATATCTTAAAACATTATTCACAGCTGTGTTTGGACACACATTTTAAGACTGCTATAGACAGGGCTGGCTGTAGCTGCCTGTGGCTGCGATGTGGGTGGGAGACTATGCAGAGACATTTATCACAAGAGGAAATTCTTCCCCTTTTTTTTCATTCCACTATTTTTCCTTAGATGTATATAGGTTGCATGAAAGGTGCTGTAGTTAAAGCATCTTTAGTGCTCAAAATCCCAGCAGTACTAAGCACGTGCCCATGTGACAGGCTCAGAAACACACCCCCAGCTGCCATGCTCAGGCCTTATTGTGCAGCACAACCTGCAGTAGAGTTTCCTTGTCCCTGGGCTTTTGCGCCCCAGAGATCCTCATAAATACTCGGGAAAAATAAAAATAACAAGAGTAAAAAACTGTCAAAGGTCTAAAAGTAAGCTAGTTTACTACTAGACCTCTGTATTGCTTATTTTTGAAGACTTCACGTGGTTGGTAGCAAAACTTTGGAGGATGTTCTATGCACCCTCTGGGAGACCCCTATGACAAAATCTGTGTAGCATCCTGTACCTCTTTATAAAGTAATTGATTCATAGCCTGAACCAGAATCAAATTCAAGAGACCAATTTCAAGACATCAGTTGTGGCACCTTATCAAGTCCTATCCAGTTCTACTGAGGTTCACACAATAGTGAATTACCACAACTATTATTCAGATTTTGTTCACACTGGCCATAGTTTCCTGATAGTTTAACTAGCTTGCTGAAAGCAAACAGCTGCGTTTTTTGGACATCTTTTACAAGAACGTTAAAATTATCCTTCCTCAAGAGAGATCTTAGACCATAGGTACACACTTGATGGCTAAATGGGAAATTCCCTCTGTAACATCCAAAGATGTAACTATCACACCACTTGTAACAGTGGCTGAAAAAACCCCAGCAAATTACATACCTGCAAAGAGCAGCTTTTTGTCATATACACATTATTAGAAAATAAAATATGGAAGCTATCTGGTATCAGTTATGTCTGGCCAACCAGCTGGATTTCTACCCCATCAAATTTCTTCCCTCTTTTGCTTCTATGGAGGCAACTGGGAAAAAACATACTAAGGTCCTGGGAATAGCTCCAGACAGCTCTGCCTATACATTTCAGCCGTGATCTACAGAGAAAAATAGCACCTGAAAATTAAATGGTTAGCCAGACGTTCACTGTTAGGACCTTTTCTCTACTTCTTTGTTAAATAGCTCTGGAAAGCCCAAGCAAAGGCAGAGGAAACAGCCCTTTCTCTCTCTTTCTGCCTGCCCAGCAGCAAGTCCTTGGGGGTCTGCATCAGAAAGATGTCCCCAGCAGCAGTGTAGCAGCTTCTGAATCCTCCTGACACCCTCCAACTTCCACAGCCTCTTTGCTTTTAAATACCTAGTGAAGTGATTCATATGAGTGGTAAACCTCCCTTCTCCATTAGGAAAAGCTGTGAGATGTAAAACGACCTGGAACTTGCCCGACAAAAACCAATCAATGGCTAATTGTGCTTGCACTGAAAGGGAAGCAATCAATCAATTCCAGCATGCACAGTTATTTACAGCAGTGGATTATGAAGACAAAGCAATCTGTTAGGCTCTGCCTTCTGACTGCCTGTTGGGATTTGCCTTCAGACTCGCTGTGTGCATTTCAAAATGTCGCAGTTGTCATAATGAAAACAGCAAGTAAGGAACGAGGGAAAATGGCATCACAGGAACATTCTTTATGAAGGAAGCACATGGATGAAGTTAGAGTTTATCCAGCACTGGGCACCTGAGCCTTTTGTGCAAGAGTTCTTCCTCTCACATTACTTTCAGCCTCCCTTCAACTCAGCACATCCTGAGCAGCAGGACCTTAGCCAAAGCAGAGGCTCAGCTCCCCGTGGAGACCCCAGGGTCCCCAGCTCCTCACCCACTGGGCTGTATGACACAGCATGAAGGGGTTTAAAGCCCAGGGCAGACGTGCTTTTCCACAGCAAGGCATGACTTTGTCGAGAAAGTATTTGTTGGTTTTGCATAAATGCAGGCTGGTGACAACATTCCAATGAAATGAAAGGTTATGAAACTCACATCATTTTTGTGAGTGACTTTTGTGAGTCATTGCTATCAAGTAAGCAAAAAGTATTCAGTGTCTGTCCAACTGACTTTCAATAGCTGTTGAAAATTGTTTATCACAATTAAGGTTATCTGTGAACTTCTTCCTTCTGACAGAAGTAAACCATGCAGAGTTCAGACTTCCCAGAATTCAAACTCCACACAGAAGCTCCTTGCCAAATACACATCTGAGACAACGAAAGATGATCCATTCCAAAGCATCCAGCTACGGCTGTGGGAAAATGCGAGATACAATACAATATGAAGGCATTTTTTGATTTAAAGACAAAAATGTGGGCTATGCACATTTCTAACTGCTCTTTACGTTGATTTTACGCTCTGGTACCCTCTCTCTTTCAAAGGGTAAATGTCTTTAAAACACAAAACGTACTTGTAAGAACAATGATTTTTTTAAAGGGTAACATGACATTAACTTAATCTTTCCTGTTTAATCAGCAGACAAAGCAAAAGGGATATAACATGACTGTCCACATTCTCTGTGGCTTGAGCTCAGAGAGAAAGCTGATATGGAACATGTTGGTGGAGGGGGAAAAAAGGGAAACAAGACTTTTTATGCATAAAGCACAGCTCTGCTATCAGGAAGATTAAAGCCATTTACAGTAAAATAACAGCCTTCCAGATCCTCCCAACATCCTGAACTCATTCTGCTGTTCTGGAGTAATTAGATGGGTTTCAAATGTTGTAAAATACAAGCCTTTTTATGGAAAAATGTTCTGCTAATCAAGATGTCTTGGTATATTTGGTACACGTTCTCATTTATATTCTTTCTAACATCTGCAATATAAAGGAGCCAATGGAGTTTTGCAAAAACATAACAAAAATCTCTGCAACTCCAACTTGCTACAGCTTAAAACAAAACATCAAAGAAGAGAAAATTCTATAAGAAACATGTAAAGATAGGGTGGCTGTCAGGGATGCAAGTAAAATGAGACTTTTGTTTGAATTCTCATTTTAGGGAGTGGGAATATGCCTCTGTGTGCGTGTGCACACATCTGGGGTCAGGTCTTCTAGGACAGGTTTGAGGAGGGAGCACAAATCTCCTATAGCCCTGAAAAGAGTTCTGACATTTTAAAACGAAGTTTGGAAAAGAGGAGATAACAGAGCTTCCAACAGCACTGTTCCAGCAGCCTTCAGAGAAACACCCTGGGGAGTCCAGAGGCTGCTGCCAAAATACACCCCAAGATGGATGACAGGTCATGAGTTCTTCATAGTTTTATAAGTTTGGTTCACTTGCATACCAGGGTTAATTTTCCAATTAAAGCTTCAGTTAATGATGTAATTTCCCCACGCTTTTTCCCCCTTCTCAGAGGCTTTTGGTTTATACTTTTTGGGCCTAGGACCATCTGCATGTCCTTGAAGAGCAAGACTGGAGAGCCTTTCTTATGTCTAACCAGCGTGGGAGAGCAGAAGTAAACAGGCTACAAGAAACTTCAGAGTTACACACTAGGCACTACAGGATCTGAAAAATATAAAAGTTAAAACCCAAGGCATCAGGCTGCTGATGGACCCTGCTAGAGCAACATCCCACTGTACCTGTGTTGACTGGACACCATGGAACTGCAGTGCCTGGGTGAGGGTCACCCTTAGCCCCCAGCCCCCCAAAGTACCCTGGCAAAACACAAGCTGCAAGGGGAAAAAAAGACCTGAGGGTGTCTTGGGACATAGAGATGCATCATGGAAACAGCTCACCAATGGAGAAGATTTAGGAACTAGAATATATCTTTCGAAGTAGGCAAGACTTGATTAGCAGTCTTGCTAAGTTTCTGCTTACAGGCAGAAACTTTGCCAGAGGAATTGTAACAACACAATACAAATGTACATGCGCCTATGTACACAGGTTTCAAGGACACGTGGATTTCTCTAAACCCGATTAAGGGACCAATCTTTTTCTCTGGTAATTACATAGCATTTTGTGCAGCCCAGTAGCATGATATAACCTGCCAGGATTAAGTGGTAGCCACCTGCTCGCTAACCAAGCCAGAGTGTAGTCAGCCTCCAGGCAAAATTGAATTACTTAAATCACTAGAGCCCAATGAAACTCAAACTCAGGGCCTGCAGCAAACTACACAATGCAGGCAGCTCAAGCCAGATCACCTCATCAGATCTCTCTCCACACCCAGCCACTGACTGATAAGGGTAGCATCCTATCACAGACAGCTCAAGGAAGGCAGCAGTCCAAGTGCCACTGGAAGCTTTGAGTCCAGTTAAACTGGAAATTTTATGAGTGGACATGATAGCTCAAATATCCACACTTCATGCTAGGACTTAAAAAGAAGAATTGTTCACTGTGACCATTTCTCTCCAGACTGAGCAAATAACAGCTGCACTGTTGTAATTCCTGCCTCTTCAGAATGCTTCTAATCAATAAAATGACACAAGGGAAAAAATGGATGCAGAAGCAGCAAGAGACTAATCAAACAACATTTTTCACACTCTAAATCAGACATACAGATAGAAGACATTCTACATTTAGTAAATTTGGATCCCAGTCTCAGGTTTCTGATTTACATAGAATTTGGTTTCAAAGTACATTCAGTCCATATTAATAATAATTGACATTAATCTTATAGAGGCTGCAGTGCCTTTTCCTACCATTATAAAGGCAAATCCTGACTACATCTGAACATCAGAGTTGTTTGGAAATGATATGCTAACACTTTGCTGCTTTCTTTTGGTAATGCTGAAAATGCTGTTTCTCATTAAAAAAATTGAGCCAAATTCTGTAAACTCCTAGGTGTGGTACATCTACTAGGCACTAGCATGAACATGAAATCCTTGTTTCCTTGAAATCCTGCTACAATTGCAGGAAGTTACCAGCCAGATTTTCAAGGCTGAAGGCTTGGTATGGTTATCACTCTCTGCCTCCCTCGTTCTCATACCTTTCCTTAAGTATTAGTTGCCATTTGCATCAAAGACATGCTACGGTGTGAGATGGACCTTGGCACGACACATCTACTCTAGGGTTTGAGTAATTGAAGGAAATCTGAAACAGATTCATCATACATTCAGAAGCACAAAGTTTTAAACATAATTTCTGTTCAAGTGGAAAGCTCACTTTTTTCCCTTGTCTTTCGTTCAGAAGATTACTTATCTTGATCTTTTCACTAGAACAAATATTTTGAACATTCCAGCATTGATTCTTGTAAAACTTTGACTTGAGACTACCAAATAACTTACTTTAGACTAAGTTTGAATGTACTTATCAATATATAAAAGCAGTAATCTTAATAGTCATATATCTGAGATGGAATGAAATGGGCCAGAAAACAACATCATAGAGGAGTGCAACAAATATTTTCCGAAAGGAAAAAAAGGGGACTGGGGGAACTGAGCTACAGCACCATATTGTGATGTTAACAATACTGATATTGGCAACAATTTCCCTGTATGTTCCATTGTGGGGAGAAGTGTCATAAGCTGAAGTAATTTACAAATGGTTCACGTTGATTCAGACAGAGAGGTTTGTTAGACTCTTGGCAAAAGCAAGAAAAAGTTACACTAATGTTTGGTCATTAGCAGAAGTTCGGTGGATGCACAGTTTGGAGTTTCAGCAGGTACAAACAGGGGGTATTTCACTGAGAGGGAGTTCAAGCACAAGGAACAGTTGGAGGGATAGTGACACAATGAGACATCTTGTAGCAATGTTTTCTGAATTTCTGATGCCAAGACACTCTCTCTGCAACTTTACTATGGCTCACATGGATAATTTCCTCTTTGCGATCAAAATCCATTCAAAGCAAAGAGAGGCAGCCAAATCCAGGCAACACACAGTAGATCTGCACCAAGAGCATCAATAGATCCATGCCATTTATAAGTTACACAAATGACTGTATCTTGTTTATACAAGAGTCTGTCAGTTAAAAAAAACCCTATTTATATGTAAATGAAATTACTTCTTCCTTATCTACAGTGTTTACGAGAGATGAGCAGTGATCAGAGCAGTTTCTGTCTGCATAGGAATCATGAAAATTCTCCACTGTTTTGTAGATGCTCTGGTGACACCAAATGGTTGATGGAAAAGACATTATGTTACTTTGACCTTTTGTCAGACTGATTTGGAACATCCATAAGTCTTTCTATTTGATTAAAAAGTTACCTTCTTTTTTTTCTTTTTCTCTTTTATCTGGTACATCATGGTGCTGGAATTAGGAGCATAACAGCCTTTTATTTGTTCTATCACATATCTCAGCTCTCTGTTCTTGTATTACTTTAATTCACCCATCAGTACAAAATGCTTGATTAAAATAGACATGGGTGGGTGTGTGGCATAAATTGCACTTGAAACAGCAGTCTGAAATGGGGTTAAGAAAAATGATGTCCTTATGATTAATTGCAGTACTTTTTTATTTGATGTGAGGTACATGCTAATGACTGCTTTTAACATATTCCTGTTGCTTCTTCTTATTTATCTGTCCACAAAGGAATTTAAATAACTGCTCTGAGTGGGGTTTTAAATAAACATGCTTTACGAAACAGAGAATAGGACTACAATAAGTTTCTTAAAGTGGCAGATTCTGGCATTGTCAGTCCAGCAAAAGCATGAAATTGAGTACATCAGGCTTTAATTGTTCCTCCCTTTCGTTCACCTTATATCGGCACAGAAGCTCCATTCTTCAGATAGTGGGAGTTTAAATTATGAGAGGAGGGGGTTCAGTCCATACTGTACGTGAAAATGTTCAAGCAAGCCATTAACAAGATCTTCCAACACGTCTTTCCATCCCCTGGCACTTTAAACTCTTCACACCTCTGACTGATTTGGTCATTCCCATCAATGCTGCCAAGGGCAGCATTCCCAAGGGCTGCCACAAGCTACCAGGGATGCCAGGAGTGTCTGTCACTGGAAGGAAAGATCACCTACCCTCCATTGCTCCCACATGGACAAAGGAGAAAAAACATAATAAATACTATATATTTTGACCCTTAAGAATAACAAAAGGCATATGAATAATATGTTGACAAATGAAGTTGACCCAAGTGGTTCATATGAGTGTCTAAAGCCTGTTTGAGCTCAGTTCATTTCAGTATCATTTGGCTGCATCACAAATTTTCTGTCATCATCTGCCCTTCTGAGCAACATCATTGATTTCAGGGCCTCCTTTGTTCAGCATCTCCTACTACACAGAGATCAAACACTTCACAAACCTTCTTTTAAGCATCTCATGGAGAGAAGTACAAGGACCTGAATCCACAGTTTTAAAATAAATAAAAGCACTTGACCATAACCAAACATATCACGGCGTGCATCTCCTCTTGTTCATTGTCGGTTTATATTTTGAGCCAGAAATACATTTACCACTCCTCAGTCTGCAAGAAAATTTCTTTAGTAGCAATTTGCCATTACAATCCTCAACTCTTGTGATCTCCATGTTGCAGTTATTTGCTAAAATCTGCCCTTTGCCAGCATTTTAAGCCATATTCTCCTGTTCATTATTAAATCACTCTAAAAAATATCACCAGAGAAAATTAATCTTTAGGAAACAGGAGAAATTGCTGCAAGACTCCATATGTTATCAGTCTTAATTTTATTCCCTCCCAGTCTCTTAATCCTCCTCCCATTTGTTCCAGTAGTTTACTTATCAGCTTCCTGAGAGTACCTCAGACAAGTCAGTTCTTATCTCTTTACCACAAATGTGACATTACTTTAAGTACAGGGTGAACAATGATATCAGTCACTGTGTTTTCCTCTCCCTTTCTCTGGTGAAGCACAGGGCTGATGCAGCCCACTCTCTTGCACTTGATATACACAGAAATAAACACTTAACAAATACAAGCTGTTTTCTGGGTTTTTTTAATAACCATAAGTTATTAAAATTGTGTAAAATCAATAGATCACAATTAATTTGAAATCATTTGACTGTGTAGGATAAGTTCATTTAAATATTTGTTTAGCATTTTTCGTGGTGAAAATGGCATTTTCAGTAAGCTTGAGAGCAAAGGATGACAGCTGGGCTGATGGCAGAGTAACCTCTTATCCTATGGGATTATTGCGAGGGCTGCTGACAGAAGTCAAGTTAGAAAACACTCCCATGCTGAATATTTACCCCAGGATTCTAAATAAGAATACTTACTCCTGAAGATAATGTTTTCTGCTAAGATTAGACAAGATGAATTCAACTTGCAGGGTCAAATTCGTGAGGCATAATCAGCAAAGGACTACAGCACCGTGACTTCAAGGACCAGATGGCAAACTAGAGAAAAATATGGAATATCAGGATTATTCAACATCAAAAATTATGCACAAATGTGTATATAATACATGCCTTTTGAAAAAAATTCATTCTACAGCTGGCAAGTAAAAGGAGATGGTGGCTCACTGAGAACAGCTGTGAATGAAGAGCAAACTGAGCCAAAGCCACGCATCAGAGAAGACATGAGAAAAGACGAGGCTGTCCAAGAGAAGAGTAGATCAAGAAGCACCAGTGTATGATGACTGAGAGAAAAACTGGTGAGGAACAAGAAGCAAGTTAGGAAAGCTTTATGGAGACAGGAGAAGTGGAAGAGGAAAGTACTGGTATGGTCAAGCTGCAGGGTTGGAAATTGGTTTTACCAGCAGAACACAGGCTCCAGTTATCAGTGTAATGCACCCAAACAGAACAGCACAGTGAGGGTGATTTGTTGGTGGGTTACCCCTCTCCCCCCATAAAATGTCGTTCAGAAAATCCACAGTAAAAAAAATTTAAACATCTTTCTCATCATTTGCCAGTAGCTGTCTTTGCAAATCTCATGTGATTTGGTGGCCAGTTGCTAGCAAAATTAATTTCTATTTGCTACCAGTTCAATACTCAGCTGCTTTATCTGCAGTTCCCTAGAAAATTTGATTTGCCCAAAGTACTTTGAGTCATATGCTGAGAAGGCAAGTATAAACAGTTAATTCTTTATAAATTACATGTTTTCTACCTCTGACTTCACCAATGTTTGCAGAGCACCTGCAGAAGAATAATTACATTCCTTCAGAGCTCCTGGTGAAACAAGTCCCATGTCTCTGGGGGACAGGTCTTGGGTTTAAGTGCACTCCTGGAGCAAAGAGTGGAAAACACATGGAAATAAAGACTTAGCAATTCTGTTTGCACAAGAGCGCATCACAGTATTTACTGAGAATAGCAAATTTTACATTGACAGTTTGGATCCTTAGCTTCATGCATCAGGGACAGCATCTCCTCTCTCTGTGGGTGTAGCAATCAACAAGCAAGGTAGTTGCCATCCAAATTGGCTTTGAGAGCACTAACGTAAGTAAATATTCCCTATTATTGTGAAGCCTGGAAAATACAGCCACAAAATAATAAAATGCAATTACTGGGAGTACAAGGGGGAAATTGCCTGCCTGCAATCACTTATATGACACTTCAGAAACGCTCTAATTTTTATTCCATTTTTGAAAGCCACTCGAAAACAAGTTTGTCAGCTCAGACAAAGGCTTCAGCGTGCCCTGGTGGTCCTTGTCCAAGGCTGGTGACCCCAGGGGGGCTGGCTGCACCCTGTCCTTACACAGCACAGAGGCCAAGATAGAGGTGAGCCCAGTGGTGAAAATGAAGGCCAATAACAAACCTGGGGAGGTTCTAAAGTTTAGAACTCCGTGAGCCGCCTAAATTGATCTAGGAACTCTTCCAGCTTTGAATACGACCAGAAATGAGGATATAAAACACTTGTGTTGTGTTTTCCAGCATATACCTGCGGGAGGCTGAGCGAAGCATTTGACCCTGGATTTAATATCTGAATGCCTTTTTTCACGTTTCCCTGAGTGCCACGCACCTCCTTACAGCACACGCTGTTTCTGACAGCTTGGTTTATGATCTGGAATGATTTCATTCCCACTGTGGAAAGAAAGAGAAGGTCCTCTCTGGCTCAGTGTGTCCTGTGTGCGTGTCTCTCAAACCACAATTAGCTGTTTCAGCTCTTATTGAGACACCTTCTGCCAAATCTGTACTTTAGATAACCTTAGTTCATGCCACAAATTCTCTCCAGCCAAATGAATTCTGTATTTCAGTCTAACATTTAAAGTATATTATGTAGGCTATCAAAAAAAAAAAAATTAGGTCTGTCTTGTGAATTTATGAAGTAATATTTTTTGTTTTCTTGTAATACCAATGCTAATAATTATTAAACACAACTTTAATGTAGAGTTTAATTTTAAAGGTACACTAAAATATTACATTTAAATATTTCAAATATTATTTTTAACTCTAAGGGAGTTTAGAATGATGCAAGTTACTGGCAGCTTACTGATACTGTACAAGTAACTACCTAAGTTTTCTGTTTAAATTTAGTCACTAGGATTATAACAGGCTAGATTAAATCTTAGTTACAATTCTCATGTGATCAAGTGAGGCATGCATGTCACTGCAGTTTAGTGAGCTGCCTACACTTAAACCTGATTGAAGCTTGAGTAGATCAGAAAGATGGTCAGCCCATAACATATTCGCAAATGCCACATCTCCACAGGAGGAAGAGAAGCCCTCAGATTTTAATAATTTATTTTTAAATTACTTGGTTAGTCAATTGAGATCAAAGAAAGATTATGTCCTAACTAAGCAATCAAAAAATGCTTTCAGATCTATCATCTGATAACTTGGATAAAATTACATCCTTATGTTTCTTTAGGATGGTTTAATGCCTTTAATCCTTGATTATATAAGAGTGCTTTAATCTAAGATAAATTGCAAAAGAGCAACAAGGGCCTCAAGAGTTTTGATTTTCAGATTCAGTTTGGCCTAAAGGCACCTTGTGCTCTTAGAATACTGCAGCAGAAAGCTTTAGATCCCAGTAGAAGCCACGGTTGTTTTGGGGTTGTTTCAGGTCCAGAAGAGATACTGGGTTTTAACTTTTATACTCTGCACAGTTATTAAGTTTAATCAGCCTTTGGTGTGCATGTGTGAGTGCTGTGAGCACTCGAGCACAGTTCAATGTCTTTTTGCTCATCAGTGGGACAATTTTTAATCCTTTTCTGCATCTGTGGTGTCTGCTGTCTCTTCAAAATAGAGTCTTCTACTCTATTTACTCAGCCAAACAAAACAGCTTTTGTCAGTCAATTGTTATTTATCCATACTGCAAATACCAAATATCCCAGGGGTAGTTACGCTAACTCCTACAGCTGACATAAATAATACTGAACAAATACTTAAAAACCCAAAATCCATACCTCTAGAGAAAGACAGAAAATATAGCTGCAGAATATACTCAGTGCTTCTTTTGAAAAGTTGGTTAGATAAGGATAATTGCTGTCATGTTACAGATATAAAGACAATTTTATATCCTTGATAATTGTTATGGTAGAGGGGAGCAATGACTTAGTCAAACTCACAAAAATAACAATATTTGCTAAGTTTAGTGCTCTATCTAGCAGTGAGTTTTAGGCTCAAGAAAATCAGAAGTTTAAAAGCCAAAGACCACGGGTACCTAGCAGACATCAGAAATGAAATGTTTGCTTGGGGGTGTCCCAGATTTGATGCATTTCACTCAAACTGGGCCTGCAAGGCGACCTCAGAAATAAAGAAAACGATTCCTCGCAATTCAGTTTGCCCCAGCTGAGAGTGCAGAAGGAATGACAAGGAAGTGTCACACACAACAGTGTTTTTTGTCATTGCTCCTATTCAGAATAAAATGGGAGCCATCACACCACTGCTTTGCAATGAGACCTCCAATCAATCATTAGCATGATGACAAATGTAAGGCACTATTCACCTGAGCTGAACGTAAATTAGAGACTGCACTATAATAAATCCTGGCTAAAATATTAAACTCGTTGAAATTACATTCATTAATTCAAAAAATAAATTATCCCCTGACATGTGAAAAGCTCTATACTGTTATGTGAAAGCAACTGAAGTCTTTGGGGATGTTTAATGGAGAACAATAGAATTTCTTCGTGGAAAGTGTGGAAAGTCTGCCAAATATTTGAGAGAACATTCTTCTCTTGATACGCTTAAAAATATGAATAAAAACTTTTATATACGTAATTTACTGGAAGGTCTTAAACAAAAGTAGATTTTGTGAAGTTCTATCTCCTCATAAAGAGGGGAGAGGCATTTGTTGGAAAAGCATGTTTATTCCCAGGCTATATTAATGCTGTTCCCAATAAAGACCACAACCCATTGCGAGCATGTCTTTAGCATGCTTCTTCTACAAAATCTGCTCCCATCTGAGGAGAGGGAAGGAGATTTCCTCCTGCTTCCTGTCAACTTTTGGCCTTGCAACCACTCAAGAAACATCACGCTAGATGTGAAACTGATAAGCAATTACCCTATCCTTTACTCAGTCTCCAGTTCCTCCCCTGCAGCCCCAGGATTCGTGTCAGATGGGTGTGCCAGCAGATTACTTCCATAAAATTCTGGAGGCTACAGCCCTGCTTGCAGAAAAGCACCCACTTTTCCAGCTGCTGAGGTTACTCATGGCAGGGTGTCCAGATTTCATTTCCTCTCCTGAAACTCATCTCTGTTTTCATAAGAAGACACAGACGCAGTATACATGGATGGGAATCCATGGTTTACTGCTCCTAAGAGAAAGCCATTGGGCTGCTGAGTCAGGTTCAAACTTACTGTTACAATCTTGAATTCTTCACCAGCCACTGCTGTGCTTGAGAGGGAGACATAGAGGATGTGTCTTCCACCCACCGTACTCTGACCAGTAGGATTTTCTACAATCTGAAGAAAAAAATGGAAAGAAATGGGTGCATGGCTTCATTCCAGCCTCAATGCTTGGTGTGTGAGAACACTGCCCACATAGCCATTAATTGTCAAACTTCTTTGGATTTGTTTTTCCTACTGACCTGACCACCTGAGCTGATTGCAGGCAGCCAAGAAGAATTGTGGTGAAATACAAGAAAGAAGAAGAGCAGTGGGACCAGCTGATAAAAGTCAAGGCAGAGGCAATAATGACAGTTGTCACATTTAGAAGGCTGTTATGAAAAGTGATGCAAGGGCTTTGCTCTCTGTAAAAACAAAAACTTGTCAGAGAGGTAGAAAATTGAATATCAGAAAATAATTCTAGTAATACAGGTGGAGAAACATAGGCACAGGTTACCAAAATGGCATTTGCACCAGAGGTACGACTGAGCACAGAGCAGAAAAAGAGAGGGTGGCTGTAACAATCACAGGCTTCCAAGCTTGTTTTTTCATGAAAAGGTACAGTCAAGCAGCTGAATGTAACATATGCATTAGAAACATTAAAAGTGAAGGTCACTGCACCCAATTTGGCAGGTTTTAAGTACTGCATGCCCAATATTTACTGCAGAGAATGGAGCCTCTAAACAACATCGCGCTGCCCCCTTGAAGCTCCACCACAAAACCTTCTCTTCCCTGTGATCCTGCGCATCTCCAGAGCTCAGGAAGGTCTGTCCACCAACAGCACAGCTCCCAGGTGCCTCACCACAGCAAACTGTAGTACACATCTCATGGAACAGATGATTTACCAGAAACCCAGAGCCATGGGTTTCTGTGGATTTTCATTTCCTATTTCGTAATACTGCTAGTTAGCCACAATGGAATGCATGATGAGTACATCTATACAAACCTAGTGGAAAAAATATACTGGACATTATCCATTTTATATTTTTCAAAGGCTCAGAAAGTTGGCCAAATCAAAACCAATTTCCACTGAAACTCTCCAAAGTCCTTCCCAGTGAAATCTTTAATCCCAGCCAAATGTCAGTTCTCAAATGAGCTATTCAAATATTAATTTTCAAATGTTTTCACAAAGGGCAAAAATATTACTATTTTTTAAATTTTTTTACAAACAGAACACAGGCATCTCATCAACATTTATTAAACAACGAAAAAGGGCTGCATTTCCCAAGCAACATTTTAGCCTCAGAAGAGAAAGATTCTGCCAGATTGAAAAGAGGTAATTTTGATGGCTACCTCCATCATGCAGTCTCTGTTTTTGCAAGATCACTACAGTAAGTTCATAATCAGCAATATTAATATTGATTCCTTGCCAGAATGAGCACACACTGCCATATCATACCCTGACCAGGGCACCTCCCTGGGTGGGGGAAGCAGCAGCATTGGCATCCCACGTGCTCACCCCACACCTGCCCTCACACCTACTCAGCTCAAAAGGTCTTGTAACTTAAAGCCATAAACTGCCAAATCACATTAAAAATGTACCGTTAAATCCTTCAGAAAAGAAAGTAAACTAGCAAGTACACCATGACTTATGCTCATCTATATGGTTTTTTTGCAGACTCCCAAAAGCCTATCAATAGTTTGCTGCTTATAGGAGTATAATAAACTACCCTCAAAAGGTATGCTCAAACTAAAATATAAATAATACTTTTCACTGGTATGCTGACAAAACCTTTATTAAGGCAGCAAAATGAACTTTTCACTTCATCATTTAATTTAAAAAATTACAAGCATTTGATATGTTTATGCTGATTTTGTTACAGCGAGGCACAAGTGCTGTGTTGTCCATTTTAACTAAGCTCAGTCTTTAGGTCAAAAGAGAAAATACAGCTGACTCAATCCTATTTAGTGAAACTTTGACTATCACAGAGTACATTTTCTTTAGTATTCTGGTTCATCTCCAGCTTTCACCTGTTGTTTGAAGCATCTCATATCATTAGCCTGTGGGAGGAACAAGATTAACATCTGATATTCTGGGGGAGGAAAGGGAAAATGATCATAATTTTGTACCTTCTTTAAAAATGTCCTGTTATTATTTGCTATTTTTACAGGCTTCATTAGAACATAAAACACAGGAACTTCCAATTCAACTTGCTTGATGGTTTAGTGTTTTATGCACAAGAGCAAAGCCAATAGAGGGAGAAAGACAGGTGTGGCAGCAGAGAACTTGGAGTCACCCCTTGCTTGGTGACAAAGCTCCCAACCGACCTGCTGCATGGCTGGGAGCAGCTGATTCTCCGGGATGCTGGTATCTCCAGGAGCCAAAAGCACACCATAACCCTGGCCTTGCCAGCCCTCTTCTCAGATTGGAATACCAGGGTCTGGAGGATGAATCTTCAGCCATAGAAAGCAATCTGGAGAAGATGAAAACACCATGCAAGCAAGTATAGCCAATTCTAATCTCAACCCCTTAGGTCTTTCCTAATTTTTTTCACATTATGAGTAGAGTATATGAGTGGTCACACTCCATTGTCATCAACTTGTGACTGAGTTTGAAATGTCCCTGACAAAAGCCCTTGCATCTGTATTTTACTTGGTTTCCACCCTGACATATTTCCAACTTTGTCAATCGTAAAAGCCAGGGAAAACTTATGTTCTATCTCAACTACGACTATAGTCAGGAAAGTCCAACACAGCTAGCTATTTAATTATGGGATCATGGCCAATCCTTGAAATATATTTGTGTAGCTTGGGCTGGAAAGGATTGGAGCTGGCATCTGACATAGCTCACAGGAGATGCTCTCCAAACCTGCCACTGCACTGTCATCTCAGTTGGTACGTGGTCTGTGAAAGAGCTGACAGACTTGCTGGGGATGGAAGCAGCAGCTGCTAAAAGGCATCTTATGGAAAATAGATTTTATTTATTAATTGCTTGACTACTTGCAACAAAAGCTGGGAAATAATGGCTATACCTCACTAAACTTCCTACCAAGAGAAAGTGCCCCTTAAAGAAAACACGTCCTCCTCAAATGCCTTAATACCATCCCCTTTCCACATTCCATTCAGCAATCTGACATCCTGGATATGAAATCCTTTAAGCGTGGACAGACAATTCTCCTTATCTGAGCCTCCAACACCCTGCAGTACATATTTCCAGCATATTAGAAATACCTCTAGCCTAGGAATTGCTGGACTAACTAGTGGTCAGTGCAGAATTTTAAAGTAGTCTGTACTGTAAAACCATGGTTGATCTGCATTGCTCCTCTCCCAAAACCTCAGTAGATTCAGCTGTCATCCTGTTTCAAGGTATTGCTCTCCTCTATAATTTTCCCAGCAGACCAAACTCCAACAGTTCACACTGGCCACAAAAAGCTGAGTTCTAGGACTGAATTACTACCTCATAATAAAGATTCCTCTTTTGAATAAAAGGTCTCTGCTGTTTACTGAGGCATCTGACAAAATTCAGTCCCGCATCAAGATTATTTTTGGCTGTTGCAGAAAGCATCTAAATAAATCCAGAACCAATTTTAATGCTAATTTATTTAAATTAATTGGATAGACATGCACATTAATTTTATTTTCATTTTCCTTTCAGATATTTTTGGGGAATGGTTAAAGCAGGAGGGAAAACATCTGTTCCAGGTGAATGACATACATAAAAGCCATCAACTGGAATATGGTACCAAGGGTAGGTGAGCCACTAACATTTCTCTACAAATGGTTTCTTCATCATCTCAAAAGCCTCTGCCTAAAAATCATAAGAGAGCCTTTGTTTCTGAGCAGTTATGCTAATCAGGTTTCAATATACATAATTAGATATGGAAGATAGACTGAGCTAACAGAAAACCAAATGGATTAAAGATCTGAATTTCTAATATCGTCATATAAAACACAAAGGCCAAGTTCAACTTCCAGCTCTGCTGAGGCACTTGTTTCAGTGGTATTACTCCAGATTTACATAGCAAAGACCTGAACCTCAGTATAGGCTGAGAATTAAATGATATCCCAGCAAAAAATGCATGTTGTATCTGTATCTTACTTCTGTGAATCCTACCATGTTTTTCCTCATAAGGTCTAGAATTATTACAGCCCTGTCAAAAACTTGATGTAAATCGTAAGATAATTAAATAGATTCAATGAATATTTTTCAGAAGCACATGTGATAGAAAGCAAAAGGAAGAAAGACAAGTATATTACTTAAAAAGCAGCTGCTTTTGAAAACTGTTCTAGTTAGCCAAGATGACAAAGATAGTTGAATGACTTATTAAATTTAAAAAGTTTTGTTACCCATGTAAAGATTCATTTAACCCACTCGCAAGTGACGTGTCCATCATCACGCTTAAAAAATCAAAGGATGCCCAAGCACCTCTTGCACATTGAAGGTCACATGACCCTTTCAAAGGGTTGCTTGGTACTTGCAGCGCTTTCCTGGAAGTGAAATCTTGGTAAAAGGAGAGCATGCACAGTAAACACTTAAAGACTTTTCAGCAAGCAAAGCACTTCCTTTGATTTTTTCCATAAAGCTTTGCTTTCTATTCCAGCTTTCACTGTTTCTATTAGGTCAGATCTAAAGGCCCGTGATAGATAGAGGAATATATGTGCAGTTAATTGCAAGCCCTGGAGAGCAGCCAAGAAGATACACGGCTGTGAAACATTGACTCACATTCCGGAGGTCATATGAACAACGTTAATGGGATTCCCAGTTTCAATGTTGCATGGAAATGAAAGTGGGGAACCTCCCACAGGAATAGAAAAATGTAAGCTGAAAATGGAAATTCAGACAATAGGGAAGGTAGCATTAGGACTTACGAATACAAGGAACCGTGCCACGATGAAGTGAACACACAGGTTTTTTAATGATATGAAAAAGGCAGATTTTTAAGATCCTGCGTGGGAGGTGTCAGCATTAAAATATAGGGACTGACATGCTGCCAGCAGGTGAGCCTTCCCTCTCCAGCTTCCAGGCTTTCAGAGGAATGCTTGTGCAGTAAATAGCAAACATCAGGCGGATTTGTTCTGATCTCCCTTTCTGACTCCCTTTGTGTTGATTTGATACTTAAAACTGAGCAGCCAAGACCCAGAAGGTCCTGCTTTGGTTTCCCTGGGAAGGAATCCTACTTGGAGAAATCCCTCACTTCTGTACAATCAAGCTGCAGAGAGCAGAGGTGCTTGGCTATGCTTCCCAAAGCCTCCAGCACGACACATGAGCAGACATGAGGAGGCATAGTTCTCCCAACATGGGGAGAGAGGATAAATTGTGTGATCTGGAGTGACCCTGTGCTCATTTGAGATGTTTCTGGGATGCAAACCAAAATGCAATGAGTGGGATCAACCGGAAGATTTTCTTCAGGATTGTGCTCCTGACCCAGAGGGCACAATTAATTCCTACGTGTTAAATTCAACAGGATGATGCGCTCCAGGAGTGCACACATCGTGATAGTAGGCAGCAAGTCAACAGCGTCAGATTAGAGATATTAAAAAATAAATCTCCCCTCGGCATTTGCTGCAGACATCAGACTCCCCAGCACTGTTTTGCCTTACAGATCTCCCTATGCAGAGCAATTTTTGTTAACATCAGCGTTAGAGGAATAATTAGCTCATCCAAATCAATCTGAAAAGGAATCAAGTGAGACCTGAAACGATGTACTCTACCTTGTGTTGTCTATTTACAGACACCTATTCATTCCTAATTCACCATCTTTTGACTGTTTTTCCATGTGCAATATCCCACTACAAATAAGCCTCTCTCAAAATAAACCTCCTTTTCACCTGTCAATATCTGCTGTTGTCACAGCGAGTCCCATGGTTGCTGATAGAAGAGGTGAGGTTGCCAGTCTCTGTAGGTGTGCAAAATTCATCTCAGGAAATCCTTTCTAACACATGTCCTCATAAAGATGCTGTCAAAGGCATGAGTGTGCTGCAAAATCCCCCACCAGGGCTCCTAAGGATGAAATCACCTACCTACAGGTTCACACACCTTCTTATGCTCAGCGACTGTTTTGCCAAAAACAATCAGCATATACCCAATACAGACAACTCAAAGGCTTGTCAGCAGTCTGAAAACACTCAGGTTTGTCAAGACAACCACAACTCACATTCCTCACAGCAACTAACAGAGAAATTGTACGTCAAAAAGAGAAGTCACATCCACAGCAGCAACCAGCATATGATTCCTTAATTCTTCATGGAGGTGTTGGAAAAATGTTTAAGTACCACCTAATATTAAGTTGCTATAAAAGTTCCCATTTGAAGAGTGTGCTTGGCTCCACATCACCTAACTCAAGCAGACTCAGTCACGCTGAAGAACATTCTCTAACCCTTCAGAGAAAAAGGAGGCACCATGAAGTGATGCACTACTTACACAGCAGGTAGAAGATGCCCTCCTCTGCTCAGCAAAATTCTGATGCACAGGATCACAGTTTACACATTCCCTTTCCCAGGTGTTTTTGCTTTATCAGTGTTTTCCAGGAAATTATTTCTGCTCAAGGCATGATGGACTCTCTGCTCATTTTTGCTCATGCTCTAGCTTCTATACAATAATTTTTAAAAGGTAATGAAAATAAGGAGATTCTTTATTTTTTATCACTTCTTGAAGTCCTATCAATAGCCTCTGGATATTGGTGTTATATTTGTTGGTGTTTTCCTGAAGCCTCTTTAAAAATCAGCAGCTTTTGGAAAGATTCTCTCTTTCATCTCTTGTCGCTTGTCTTTTAAAATAAGTTTTGAGTCCTAGTAGCCATTATTGTGCAATCCAAGAGCATAATTTCATTTTGTGAGGCAGAAAAATTAAAAAAAAAAACAAACCAAACCAAAAATATTTAATATGAAAATAAATTCCTCTTACTGTAGTTTAACTGGGGAAGGGAGGCAGGGAGAGAAGAGACTAATGTTTAAGCTGTGAATACTTGTGGCTGTCGACTCTTACATCCATCCCACATGCCGACACAGCCCCGTTAAAGTATTTGCAAACATCTGATGCAATGTGAGACCTGTACTTCGTACATGCAAACCACAGAGCTCTCTCTAACTGCACATAACTCTGAAGGTCATCAGGTATCTTTTCAACAACCCCAAAAACCTGACTGGAGGTGTATGGAAGCCTCCGCCCCTTTCCAACACCACAGACAGCACAGCAACTGCATTTCTCCTCAACTGCTCCTGGAGTTCTGGATAAGATGAATTCTCCTGCTTGAAAATTAAGAGCAGCTGACAAGTGCCTCCTTAGGAAGTTCACAGCTCCATGCACCAAATATCAAAGTGGCATAAAAGCACGGATGTGCTTTGGTTCAGATCATGAATAATGCACAATCTCTTCACATGCATTAGAGAACAGTGACACCCCTGCCTTCGGCAATGTTGCTGCTGCTTTCATACATGAAAAATCTGAATCTGGCCTCTGATCTTGAAAGGTCTGCAGACTTCTTCTGTCATTCCTCCAGCAGTACTTTAAATCTGTCTTGCTGACATCCCATAGCCACAACGCACATCCATGCCATATCACGCTTTCCAATCAGATTTGTGCGTGCGTGGGAGGCAACTACATCCCCAGTGCAGGCCTCCAGGAGAAATGCAGACTATTAGAAGCATTCCTTCCAATGTTAAACAGGATTCTGCCAAAATACTTGAATATAGCTGGTCAGCAGCCTGCACAGTGGTTTCTGTGATGAAGTGAGACACCAGCTTAAGCTCTGTCTGCACCATGAATGTAACCAAGCTGGTAGCTGGTTAGAAGCACAGTCTGTGGATCTGGGCTCATCTCTTGATGCAAGACAAACTCAGTCATAATTGCTGCCATCAACAGAGTATCCAAGCGCATCTGTGGCTCTAGGAAGGCACTGAGTGGGTGTGCACTATTCAGCTTCAGGAACAAAAGAGAATAAACTGCCTGGGGTTGTTTGTCCTCTAATTTAAGGCCAAGGCTTTAAAGGTGAAAAAATGAAAAGCTGCCTCCCAGCACGACTTTGCAAATTGAGACGAGGCAAGTTTTTCTTCAAAGAGTTGGGTGGTTTACTTTCCAACCCCTGGATACTGCCCTCTCCTTTTCCTCTCAATGCTGACGCAAAAATGTCACTAAAAACAACACAAGGGCCAAACAACAATTAAAACTTTCCATCACATTGCACTGACATTATAAGACTGTGGGTGGATTCACTGACACAGTAGTGGAAGTAAGAATTCAGCATTGGTTCCATTCTTTAGAGATGCAGTGCTGCTGGCATCCATACAGAAACGCCTACAAGTCTTAAGAGAATATGATAGTTGACCTAAAATATTTGTATACACTAGGTTATTCAAACAGTTTTCAAAATATTTCTCAGAGTGAGCCTTATTTCAGTTTGATCTCTGGCTCCGTGCTCAAGAAACATCTTGCACTTAATTGAGAATTTGCTGGGAATCTAGATTTTATCCCAGCACTGCATGCTTGGCCAAGGAGATGTAGGGTCTCTGCCAGCAGAAATATACACTGCAAGACAGGCTGCCTAGTGTGTTTTACCAGTGCTCCACCACATGTTGGACTGTTTTGAAACCACCAACTGCACTTTTATTCCTCCACAAAAAACAGTTAAATGGGGCACATTTCACCATGAACCACCTCAGAAAGATTTGAATTTATATGGGAAATTTTGTCATGTAATCTTTATGGGGAGGGAAGTAACAGCTCCCAAAAAGACTAGAGAAAAACCCCCAGCCTGTATACAAGTGTGTATGGATAGCCATTTGCTCTCATTTGGCTTTATCTTTCTTTGTACACATGCCTCCAGAGAGAAACACAGAAGTCTTGAGCTTTCTTATCCCTTAGAAAAGAAGAAATCTACAAAATATGTCCCTTTTTGCCATTACAACAACCAAAGACGTGCTGTGGAACAAAAACGTAAGTTAATTATTTGTAAACATTTGAAGGGGAGCAAATAATAAAGGCATTCCAAAATATCAGAGCTGCCTCACAGCACAAAACAAGGGCTGGGCTAAAATTCAGGGGGGAAAAAACAATCCAGTAAACAGACTGTTGGAAGAAAATGGTTAAGCAGATGATATGCCAAGGAAAATGGCAGCAGTCACTTGGGGTGATAAGAACTGGTCCACACAGAGCACAAGGAAAGGTATTTGGGGAGGGAGCCTTTAATGTTAGGGACAGAACCCAAACCACAAAGGTCACAGGCTAGCATTAAAAAGTCAGCGTTCGCCAGCAAAAACCACACAGACACACCCAGAGGCACACAAACTTCCCATGAAACACACCTGCTGTTTTGACAAAGCCCGGCATTTAGAGGCACCTGCAGCCCAGTCCTACCTCCCAAGCAAATGCCCAAAGCACGGAGAAGGGCCAGGCTCCCTCCCTTTTCGCTCAAACTTCCTGCTATCCTGAACTCCTGCAGGAGGTGGAAGCCCTGCAGCTCCTCCCGCCAGGCGCCCAGCCGCTCTCTTCTGGCAAACGGAGAATCCCCACATGCACCCCCACATGTCAAGGAAGAAAGACAGACCGGGGTCCCCAAGACACCAGGTAAAGATATCTAGTACTTAAATTAGTTCCGAAAAACCAGTGCCCTTCTCCTCTGCCAGCCTCATTTTCTAGGACAACAGTGAGTTCAGGTCAGCTTTCCCAGAAAATGCCTTCAGCTGCGTCCCTGCTGGGATGTCCTCAGTCTCTGCCTCCCATGGGGACAGGTGCCTGCAGCAGCCTCAGACATGCTTTTAAGCTCTGCTGAGCTCACAAAATTTCCCCACATGCCTCAGCTTTACCAACAACTCTCTCTTCTCTGGTCAGCAGCAGAGATGCTTAATTCTCATCATGCACCAGCTCCAGAGTCTCGGGTCCCAGGTCTGTGAGCTGGAGGATGAATGAGGCAGTAGCAGACGAGCCTTTGACTAAACCCAGACTTTACATTCAGGGTCACATAGGAAGTCTGGATTGTCAGACTTCAATCACCAGGGCAGTAATCCCAGGGCTGGGTTTGTGTCCCGAGCCCTTCAGAGGAAGGTCGTCCTTCCTCTGAAGCAGCCGAGAAATAGCATTGACATGAGATCAGTGGTTGACAGTCATTTTCCAAGTTATTTTTCTTAACAGCATTGACAACCTAAGTTTTTCTAAGACTATCCATTTCTTCTGAATGAGGAAAAATCGTCATATAAATACACATATGCATACAAATTCATCCCACATACAAATACAAATATTCATCCAATATACACCTTGGATGAAATACAATGCAACTCCAAGGTCTCTGGTTATTGTTTACTGCTAGAAACTGGGTTCCAGTGCTCCAGCCCTGCATTCTTCAATTCCATTTCCTCCCCTAAGGATTTGCTCTGTGGACGTGCCCACATCATTACCCAGCCCCAGGACCCTATCCTCCCCTCGGACCAAGAGTTGGTCCTATACCCACTCAGGCAATATTTGATGCAGAAAACCACCTCTCTATAAAACCTTCATACATCCCCACAAATTCAATCTGTTAAAATAAATAAGAAAACCTTAGCAATGCAAACCCATGAAAATTATGATTAGTGCAGCTTTCTCTCTCCTGGCCTCCGTGATAGAAAATGTACCAAGAACAAATGGGGCAGAACAGCTGTTCTTTTAGGAGTTGTTCCACAATCCCCACTCTATTCTCTACTGACAAGGCCTTGAATTATGTACCTCCATACCACTTCCCCAGAGTGCACCACATTACTAACCCACAACACACCATACTGGTTTCTCAATAGCAAGTGCAAGGACTGGCACTGTTAGAAAAAGTACATGGATCTCATTTCCTTCCTGCCCTCTCACCCAGTGGAGATTAGAAGGGCTCTGACAGCTTTACAGTCTAGTTAAAATTCCCCTCGTTTCCCAACATAGATGCCTATCCTGGCAACTTGCTGATGAATTTAATCTCTTTTTATTGTTTCCATTGCTAAAATGTTTACCAAACTTCAAAACTACAGCAAACTAATTTAGATTATAGCAGAGTGCCACCTAGTGCTAAGTAGGTTTGATTTCAAAAGGCGTGCTCTTATCTATAAGAAAATATTGATTGGAAATTCATTCTTCAGTTGTACTGGCAGTGTAAGACATCCTCCCTTAGATTATAATGAATTATAAAATTAGTCTGTATTAATTACGTTCTTTGTAAAGTTGACAAGGCTCTGCCACTAGCAACACTCTGCAATTCTAGGTGTGTCTTCCCAGTTACATGTTCTTTGGATTGATTTATTTTTTGCCCCACCGAGAGAAGATCTAAACCCCATAGCTGAAGTGAGCACATCACACATGCCAGAAATCTTCTGTATTACACATGAAAGGCATTTACTGACCCCAGCAAACATCAGCCAAAATATTTATATGTCCCACAACTCCCTGAAGAGATATGAGGTAAAAACTCTGCTTGTGGGCTCTGAAAATGGTAAAGGACATGAACAGAGATGAGGGGGACAAAGGTTTCCACTCCTTAAATTCGTTTACTGATGTTCCAAAGGGAGATATTCGGCTGGCAGAGTGTGGGAGCAGGAAGAAGTTCCCTGATAGCTCCAAGAGACATTAAGCATTTCCGACTGTTAAGCCAGAGAAAGCATTTCCCTGGATAGGATGATGTTCCCATGCTGTAGATTTTCTTCTCTGAGACCAACAAAGGAAAAATTAAGTGTCTTTTTTTTTTTTTTTTAATTTCCTAAACCTTCAACACACCCAACAACAGGTGTTTTGTAAAATGAGATTTCGCAGAAAATGATACCCAGAGCAGAGAAACTTCAGTCCCTTCACTGGTGAGTGCTACATGTGGCAATGAACAACTGGCTCAGACAGACTGTTGGGGTGGAGCACAGATATTCCCAGGAAAACACAGTCTGAGGTAAAGTCTGTTTGCTGCTCAGTTCTGTCTTCTTCCTTGGGTGTGTTTGAGAAGAAGTTGAGATTAACTGACATTCATTACCAGAAACACAGCCTATATTTAGGCTAAAAGAAATGGGCAGAATGGAGCAAGAAATAATCCAGTGAATTATTCTGAGTTACTATTCCAGTTCTTGTCTCATCCTGCATCCGACTGCAGCAAAGTCACAGAATATCACTGTCACTTTTGGCCTTGGGAGCCTGTTACAATTTACAAGTATGGACCACAGCATAAAGTTATCAAATCCTTCCATTTTACAGGACAAACAAGACTTCATGGCTGCTTAGTAAATATTTCTAAATATGAAAAATACACCCTTGAAGAACGTGATTTGATGAGTTGCCTTTTTTTTTTTGTTAAAACAAGATGAGTTGGAGAGGGATGAAACACAGCAGTGTAGCCATTTGAACCCTTTCTCTGCTGGGCAACTACTGTAGGAACAAACTGAACTACTCTCCTTGTGTGGCAACCAAAAGCCATGTGCTCTGACCCAAAAGCCTCAAAAGATGAGAGAGGTGCCACTCTGCTGAGACAATGCCCATTTTTAAGCTGTAGAAGAATTTGGTTCAAGCCCAGCAGCACATTAGCAGGGTGTGGGGATGCCTTGAGGCCAGTGGCCTTGGGCAGATGTGCTCACAAGCACACTTTTGAAGCCATGAGTTGGTCCCACTGCACACTTTTCCACCACACAAAGCCTGGGACAGGTGGCTCCAGCCAGCAAAATTTTTGTGCACTTGCACACTGTTTCATGCTGCACTCTGTGTGACAAAACTCCTACCTTGTGGATAAATGAAAGTGCCCTGTCTTTTAAGTCTTAAAAATCAGAAATCCCCTCACTCAAAACCTAAAACAGTAAGACAAAAAATGAACTGTGGCTGATTCTAATTAATTAAAAAAAAAAAAAATAGAAAAAGGCAAGAATGCACTCCCTTCACCTTTTCAGGATTATCCCAGCATCCCCCAGAGAGCCTGTATGCTTCCCTAACCTCAGCAGTGCACTATCTCCAGCACACTGCAAGAAATGAAACCTCCACAGCTGGTTCAGCTCTCTGGTCCCGCAGACCTTGCTTGAGGGAGAGAGAGGATTAACTCCATCCTGGTTAGAGTAACACACAAAAAGTTCCCTCTCCTCTTACAGGATGCCCAGCCACAGGCGAAGTGAAGCGCTGCTGTTCCCACATTCCCCATTTTACTGAGAATGAACCCACATCAGCCCAAATGCAGCAGGTGCCACCTGCTCTTTCACCATGTGAGATTCTGTCCCACGTGCTGGTGTGCCCTGGAGAAACGTGGGCATCTTTGCAAGTATGTATATCATCATTACCACAAAACCTATTTTTATATCTACATATATATATATCTATATATATCTGTCAAGGCAGCACACATCAGTTTTACAGAAGTGAGATGCCCTCAGGCTACACACAGGGAAACATACATGGGTGAAGCTCTTTGGGCAAAGCTTCCCCTCTGAGCTTGGAGCAGCACTGATGTCTCCAGCCTCCATCGAAGGTGCCTCCCCCCAGCCACAGCACTCCCCATGGGGGTTCCTGAGGTGCTCTTTGCACAAGCTCAGCCACGCTGTTTGAGTTGTGACTCCAGTTTAACACAAGCTTGGGTGCCTACCCAGGGCTCTGGTTTAAGAAACCACTCTCCATTGGGAAGCTTCTGTTCTAACCAAGGACCTTTAAAACCAATCCAGCAATCATCAAAGAGTCCCATATTACAAAACTGCACAGACTAAACAAAGGGAGTGAGCCCAAATTCCCTGCCTGATACCCACTGGTGGAATCCTCCTCTTTGGGATATTGCATTTGAACTGTTCCGAGCGGAGCGCAATGCTCAGCTGTAAAATATTTTCTTTTTGGCAGCTCACAATCTTGTTCCGAAGGCACATGTGAAATACATTCCTGGGTAATCTTGGAGTGAAGTGGGCCAGATGGTAGCAGTCAGATGTGACCCAATTCTTCTTAAGCTCTCATATTTTCATAAATGTGTGCTTAAAACCCTCGTTCTTCTCTCCCACAACATATATGTATTTCAGACCTTTTTTTGAGGCAGCTGCAGGCACATAGAGAACTGTCACCTTCTGGCAGCCCGTGCCTTGAGGGTGAAGGAGCTGTGCACATCTGTAACGGAACAAACCATCCCATCACAGTTTTCATCCCATTTCCCATGGATCAAGGGGATATCAGGCAGCCTCCTGGTTTAAGGAGGGTGAGGGAGCGGAAATACTTTCTTCAGGCTTTACTGAAAGGAAACAGATAAAAGAGGGATGGGGGTGGAAACTGGTTCCATTTGTTATATCAGCTGGAGGGGAGGGAATGGCTGTAGAGCATTTTAGCTTAAGGTTTAGACTTGTTTTTCTCAGAAAGACTTTAAAATGCTTGATTTTTGTCCAATTAAACATGCATGCAGGCCCTCCCCTCCTTCCGGAGGGTTTCCTTTTGGTTCTTATTTTATTTTCGCTTATCTAGCACAGGCATCTGAGTCATATCCCTGGTGTCTAAATGTTTCAACTTTGACTGCAGTGTGGCAGAGCTCAGGGTGAGCCCATGCGGCTCTCACTAAAACCCATCACTGCAGGAGGATCCCCTCCGAGGGCAGGGCAAGGAAAAGCCTCACCAGCCCAGATGGCAGCTGTCAGAGCAGGGCTAGGATGGTCCTGGCCCCACTGTGTGCAGGACTCTTCACCCACCTCACAGCAGTTTTAGGATGGCAGCTCTGATTTCACATGTCCATGCAGACAGACTCCTCCATAAAACTTTTTTCCATGAAACTACAGTTTTTCAGGGCTGTTCTCTCCTACTAGAAGCTTATTAGTATCAGTCATTACTACCTCACATAATCATGGTCCCTACAGAAAAATAAACCAGTTAATTCACTAACAAGTCTGTCTTTCCCAGCCAAGGAGAAGTAAAGTGAGAGCTGTCTGTTAAAATGGCTTTTCTGCCCATCAGAAGAGTTCAGCAAAGGAATTAATAAAGCCTCCCTCCTTTAGCCTTAGCTAAAAATTGTATAGGTGCAGTACATTAAAAAGAAAACAAACTATTCACCAGGTATCCACAGCCTGCCCTGGCAAGCAGGCCTGTGGAAGGTCTGAGCCTGGATTTTGCATTTGATAGGAAATGGGATGTCAGTAAACAGAGCCCACACACCCCTGCTCCTGTGTCCTGCAGCCTCTCTCCTGGGACACCCTTGCACAGCCAGCAGCACCAGCCTGGTCAGACAGCCACAGCCACACATGGACGTGCACCTCCCACTTAACGTAGAAAGCCTAGCCTTCCTCCTTCAGTGGAGAAGCTGAATGGAAGCAACTTGTTCATTAGAAGCATATTGCATAAAGAAAATTCTGAACCAGCACAAACATTTTGCCCCATGATCAGTCTGAGCAGCTGAATCTAACTTCCACAGCAGAGTTCAGCCTCTCTGGTGGTGGCTGGGAGCAGCTGCTCACTGTGGAAGGGCTCACACTGCACACACAGAAGCCAACTTTGGCAGCGAGAAGTATGATCTGAGGATTCCACACCTGCATCTCACCAGTGAAATGGTTTTTCATTGTCTGCAAGGAAGAGGCAACTGGAGCTGTTTAGCCTGGAGAAAAGAAAGTTCAGTGGGGACCTTATCAGTTTTTACAACTGCCCGAAAGGAGGTTGTAGTGAGGTGGGGTTTGGACTCTTCTCCAAGGTAACAAGTGACAGGACAAGAGGAGAAGGCCTTGAGTTGTGCCAGGGAAGGTTTAGATTGGATATTAGTAAAAATTCCTTCACTGAAAGAACTGGAACAGGCTGCCCAGGGAAGTTCTGGAGTCAGAATCCTGGAGGCATTTAGAAGACATGTAGATGAGGCACTCGGGGACATGGTTTAGTGGTGGACTTGCAGTGCTGGGTTAATGGTTGGACTCAATGATCTTAGAGGTCTTCTCCAACCTAAATGATTCCATAGTTCTAGGATTTAATACATTGCTGAAGGTATTTTTTGAAATTTCTCTTGCCCTTCACAGTTTCTTGGCAAAGCTGGTTGCAATGCAGAGATTGGGCTGGAGAGAAGTATGTGCTCAGAAGCCAATGTGGCAACAAAACACCGCCAATGCTAGCAGGATACCCATGGCATTCCTTCCCAGAAAATGAGCAGCTTAAACCTGAGAGAGCAGCTACATCGAAATACAACTTGCTAATTAAAAAAAATCCAACAAAAACAACAAAAACCCAAGCCACCACCACCACCACCACAAATAGCACTGCCAAAACCCCATCTCTAAATGTTCTTGAAAGGCAAAATCCTACTGCCACAAATTCACAGTTTACTTTGGTGAAAAAGAGAAAGAAACATGTTTTCGGCCACTGCCCAAAGTAGAGATCCTGATAACTGATACCATTCACCACGGGGTCAAACTTTTAGTAGAGAGATTATAGAATCAATTTCTACCTGCAGAAATTAAAATACCAGATGTTCTGCAAGTGAATGAGAAATAAAAAATACAAAAAATACATGCAGAACACGATATATTTTTTGAAAATATTTCCCAAGTTATAACGTGACTGTGCAGCACTGCTTAGTTTCAGTGTTAGTAGAAGCCTACAGAGGCAACTCAGGTTATCACAGCTCTTACAAAGTTACTGTAAATTAATCCAAGTATTTCACCAAGAATGGGGAAAATCTAATTTTTAAAAAATTCTGAAATGTCTTTGTATAAATTTCTGCAAAGCTGTAGGGTTTTCCAAAGAGGAAGAAAACAGTCTTGCTGCATATCCTCCTGCCATCAGTGGGTACAGGTGCTTCCCAGGTCTACTTTGGGAGGTGTGAGCATCTTTCCACCCAGGCAGGTTTCCACCTTCTGGTAAAACAAACAGCAACACAGCCAGTCATCAACCGAGCTCCAGTTTGTATGGAGCTGGTGGTCAGAGATGAATTAGGGACACTATAACACAGCTGGAAAAACAGAACTGGCCACTGCTACAGAATGCCCTGGATCCCAAAGGTGAAGGTAACCTGCACAGCCTGTATCACAAATGGGATGTTCAGGGGAACACTGGATAAACAATGTCAAAGGCTTGAATACGTGTTTCCTTTAAGGGCAGTGGTCAAATTAACCATTATTAATTTCTGCATGTTAAGGAAAGTGCTATTGCAGAGCCACAGAATACCTGAGAGAGGGAAAATATTTGAAACCTGCTTGAATAGAAAAGGAAAATAATGAAATCCAAGTCTTCCACAGGGTGCAGGGATGGGCAAGGGTAGGATTTCTGAGGAACAGAGGACTTGTATCCACAGACTGACCCCATGAGATCTTCTTTAATAGAATATATTCCTGTAAGGAAAATCCTTTAGGAAAGTCTGCCTTGTAACAGATTTTGACAAAACATTGCCCAACATTCTTCCTATTGCCTCTTCTCTACTAGAAAAGAAAAGACCCTTTTGAAAGGTCAGATTCTTGTAGTTTAGAGAACGAGAATCACAAACCCACCATCTAAGCCTGCAATGCACTGTACTGCTGAGCACACTACTTTGCTAAGAGAAGTAGGAAAACCCATCCATGCAAATCCCTTCCCTTTTACCACTTTCTCCCTCCTGTTTTCTAATTACTTGAGAAATATTAATTTTATTTCCTAGAACATATTCACTGTTGAACCAACCCAACTCCCTATGCCAGTGTTTGGAAAACACTTTTCTGTTATGTTTAATAAAAACCAGGTGTGCAATCCCCTCTTTTTTTGTGTCAGTCCCACGAGATCATGTATTTCCTTCCCATAATCAACTCTCGGAGTCACCTTTCCACTTCAAACTTAAGCCTGTACCCATGACTATTTATTGGAATTTGCCTGATGTAAAATTTCCATATTCATGTTAAGAAGGGGAGGATCTTTTTCCAAATAAATGTCAACAAAAAGCTGCAAGTTCCTATGCAGCTCTACAGGTCAGGGGGCAGGAACTGTAATTATATTAATTTATGTACGTATATATATATACATGGGGCAGTGGTTGGTGCATGTGAATCAAAGAGAAACAAGCATCAACATTACTCAGCCAAAGCAAGTACTAAAGGCAAACGAATGCAATCATCACACCTAAATACCTGCAGCAGAAATGGTGTGCCTGTACTGCACTGGGATTTTAGTTGGCACCACCATTTTGATGGGCTTTTTCTCACAACCATACCCAGGAACCTTGGAGACTCACTCCTGTAATGTTTCATCAAACCATCACCTGCAGCTGGAGTGATTCTGGATCACAGGACAAAACAACGGTGCGTTTTACTGCCGCTTAAATGGGGCTCTGCCCTGAAAACCACTCTGAACTGAAACTCCTTGAGAACTACCGAGAACAAACCTCATGAAGGGCCTTTGAAAATGTGAAGGAGCAAGGCAAAACAAACAAATCAGGACAAGGCTGACAAAAGGGTCGCATGTTGGGCTGATCAAAACCTTGCTTATTCCTTTGCACACATAATACTCATTCCCTCTGTTCCACACACATTCCATTCAGTGCACACTTTACAGCGACGTGGCACATCAGATGTGCAGCGAGACCACGTGCTCAGAGCACAGCACCCCCAGGCCAAGCTCTCTGCACACACAGCTCCATGCAGATGCATCCAGCCTGAAACTCATAAGCCGATTCCCATGATTTCCAGCGAGACAAGTTTTCAATTCAGCAAAAAGCTGGACTGTCAGCTAAGCCATTTATGGCAGCTCTCCCCATCTGCAGCCCTTCCCCCATGCACAAACCCTCTTTCTGCTCTTTGCTGCAGAGTTATGATCAGTTCCCACAGGGTGATTCTGGGGAGACAGTGCTTGCAGCGGGAGATATTATAATTGGCAATAATTCAGGACACAAAAATGGGACACAGGCCATAGTTCCCCTTGGTCTTACAGCACAACTAAGCCAGAATTTCTATCATGCTATCTGTGACATTAAAATCTGTGATGCTGGTCAGGCTCCAAAGAGATGGGGGGAACTTAAGAATAAACTTTCCAGTCAAGCCTGCGTCAGTCTTTGTGTCAATGTGTTCCTTCACTCATTTCCAGTCAAACAGATTTAAATCCGTGGAAGAAAGAAAAAAGTAAAACCAAAGCAGTAAACGAGAAGGCTGCATACCAAATCCTCTCCTTCTCTTTCTGAGAAATTTATGGATTGTAATAGCCTGTGTGCTGCTGCTAAACTGCAAATAGTCCAGGAGAAAGTAATCCAAGGAAGTGAAACAGCTGCAGGAACACCACTTGGGTTGGCAATAATGAGGTATCATTTGGCAAGGCTCACCAAAACACCATGACCTTGACAGTGCTCCGTGGAACGGTGGATGGAAGAGTCTGCACAGCTACCTCCTGCCATTCCCAAAGGGGTACACACCAGCCTGTGGACACAACCAGCCCATGGAGCCTCCAACTGCAGCATCAGCACAGAGAAACATCACCCGGACAGCTGAAACCTTAGTCAAAAGTTTCCGAAGACACAAGTCCTAGGCAAGCTGAAGCCATTCCCCTCCTTGCTGTTAGGGAGAATGACACTGATTTAATTGGTGGAAATAACCTGGAAGGTTGTCCTATTCTTAAGAGAGAAAAAACATTCTGAAACATTATGTATAATTGAATGAAAATCTATCAGAGCAAGAGGTCTGCTCAGGAAAAGATGTTTCAGAGGTACAACTCTAGGAAGGCCACTGAGAGAGAAATTTGGAAGATAATTATTAAAGCAGTTTGTGTGTTTTTGTCTTTTTCCCTAGAGAATTATTGAGTCTAATACAAAATACTCAAACATAAGCAGAACTTCTATGAACACCCCCACAAAATACAACGTAAGCAGATCCATATGGTCCTGGCAAAGGGTGGAATGGACATCTGTCCTGAAAAATCCCTCATAGGTATGCTTTTTTGAAAGCTTAAAATGTTTCACATCTGTTTCCTTCCCAGCTGGCAGAAAACCCATGGAACTGCAGATCTCCTGATTTGTGAATCAATCTAAAAATGCATTACAACTTTTGACATAAGGAACCCAGATTTACACACTCAATTGACATTTCATTTTCCCTTTGCCAAACTTGAGGCAAATGGGATCCTTTCAGGAGCCCTGTTTATACAACAGCCATTTCACATTAGACAGTCACGAAAATCTGTTTAGCATTAGCAACGGAGGACACCTGTGTCTGGACAAGATGTTGACTCTCCCTCTGCTCTCAGTTCTGTGTTGTCTGGTTCTTCAAGTAAAAATTCTAACTAACACAATGCTGAAAACAAGGTTTTCCACAGAATTCTGCCCAGGGTAGAGTGTGCAGCATCACTAGGAAAGAGCGTGCCCACCCATAGAGGGGTGCTGCTCATCCCCAGCTCTGGACCAGAGAAAACGTAGCACAAGCAGCTTTGGCATAGAGTGGGCTACTCTGTGCACACACTCCACAGCTCTGCTCCCTCTGCTTTTGCTGTCAAATGGAAAACTTTTTGCCTGCTTTGCTAAAGCCAAAAGCTTTGGCTATAATTTTGTTTGTTTGTGGGGTTTTTTGGCTTGTTTCCCTGAGCTATGAGGTGAGTCCCCAGGCCTCCCTGATATAGCAACAACACCAGGTTTGTTCCAAGTTCCTTTTACTTAAGACATGCATAGTTTTGTAAGCTCCCAGTTCCATTGTCAGTATCCCCCCAGCACCAGAGACGCTCACTGAGAGAGTACAAAATGCCAGGGATTTTTATACTTACATCCTAGATAGCGTTTGAAGCTGTATCCATTGTCTGATGCACACAGCTTATGACTTCCCTCTTCTATGATTTTCCTGTATGCAGCTATAGGTGCATAGGAGGGTGTGAGTAGACTTAAAAAGGAAAAAAAATATTGCCAGTGCAAGGACTGATCACTGATAGAGCTGTGAGAGGGGGGAAAAAAAAGGGGGACACACACACACACACACAGATGCTAAGTAGATTGACAAGAGTGTATTTAAAGGAAGCTGAGATAATTCTAAAGCAGCACTAAAAGCAGATGTCACCTCTTGCTTGCAGCCTGGGAGGGCAGTGACATAGGCAGGGTGAAGAGCCTTGTGCTGTGTGACAGAGGATTCAGAGCAAGGTCAGCTGGCAACACAGGCAATGCACGACAGAAACATGGCACTGCTGAAACATCCGCAGAGGGGAACAGAGAGGATCAAGAGCTCTCTGGAGCACTTGTTTGGCTCACCAGACAAAAAGCATGTTCTAGAAATAGTAACCTAAAGGCACTTATCAAAAAGTTAAGCTGGAAGAAGGTTACTATGATTCAGACAGCCTCCAAGAACTTAGAGAAAGTTGGTTTTTTTTACAATGAACCAACAAGTGTGGTGGCTATCTGAGAGAAAAAGTAATGTGACCCACACAGAGCTACACAGTAGAAGCTGCTAACAAGGCATGGACCTTGCTGGCCCTGCCAGAGATCACTTGATGGTGAGAGCTGGCACGTGTCCAGAGGTGCCCTTGTGAAAATGATACTGGGCTGTAAAAATCACGAGGACATACATATCCCTTAAAGATGTAGACCATATGTAGATTTTGGTTCCTTAGAAGAACTTTTTGGAAGAAAGCTGGTTTCAAGAATTGTTTGGTAAACAAAGTAAAACCCAGCCAAAATCTCCATAAACTTGCTTTCTCAAAACCACCTTTTAAACACTCAGTACATCCAACAGGAGTGAAAGCTTTTACAGGCTTTAGCACATAGACAAAACCTAGTAGAGGGAAATTCAGGGTGTGTGGTAGGGAACAAGTGTAGGAGACAGCTCTAGCAAAACCAGTTCCACCACTGCCCCTTCTCTCCCAACCCTCTTGCCTTGCCATTCTGTTGGGAATGCTTTTTATTCTGTGCTCCTAAACCTTCTTAATTAACTGTGAAGTCATCCACATCTCTCTTTCAAACCACAAAAAAAAGGAAAAGGCCTAGAGCAGCCATATCCATTTGATGCTTGCATACATGCATGTGCACACAAAGCCACCCCATGCACGTTAAAGACATTAAAATGTGTACACTGGCTGGGGTTCTAAATGGTATAATCCTACTGTAAGCAGGTTTTCATTCTCAGTTGATTAAAGTATTAGTACATAAAACATCTGTCAGAAATAAAGATTAGGCAATGGGCTTGGACTTGTTCAGGAGGAAAGCAAACATGCAGCACAAATAACATTCAAGTACAATCCACCTCATGTAACATTAACCCTTCCATTGCCAGGAGCCCACATTTTATTGGCATGAGGCTGTGGAAATGAGAGTTTTTCGTTTGGTTGATTTGGCCAAGCCTAAATTTCACAAGGACATTCTACTTACTTCACCCTGATTCAACTGAAATATTGCACTGAACTGAAGGAAACATAAGGGGCTGTGACACATCTTATGGGGTGAAGCACAAAGTAGAAAATACAACGTATTTTTCAGTACAGACTGTAATCAATGTAAATCAAAATTTAATTTTTGCCTTATTTTCATAGACTAAGAATCTATGCTTTCTACAGATGATTTAAAAAAGAAAGAGGCTAGAACTTGACATGCATCTTGTAGTACTTGTTATTTATAATGAGAATTCCAGCAAGATCAAACCTAAGAAACTCATCATTCATCACTACCCATCCACACTCTGAGTCTGTTCCTCACCTGTCCTGAAACATCTATGGGAAAAAAACCCCATATGGATATGTGGTCATATCCATAAACCCAGTATCACATTCCATGATTCACCCCATATGGACGCAGACTGCAAGAAGCCATAAGCATGGCACTCCGTATCTTTCCAGTATTTCATTACGAAACTATACCAACATTTTAATGCAGACTTTGAATTAAAGTTTCCCATCATGTAAAATGGGATGCTGTTAAAGATTTACACCTTCACTGGTGCTTCCACCTTGAACTTCATCTCCACGCAACAAATATCATCACTGCAGCGTCCTGAACTGACAGCAGCTGCTGCTGTCCCAGGTGATGAGAGTGAGCGCTTGGAAGCCCTGTCCCGCCTGCATCACATGAGGACTCATAGACCAACTTACCCACTCTTCAGGAAGACTCCTGCCTTACTGAGAATCCCAGGAGAAGAGGGAGCAAAAGCCTTGAGCTGGAGAGAAAGGGAGCAGAGCGTACAAAAGCACAGCACTGCACAGCTGCAGGCGTGCTGGGAACAGCACAGCAAGACCTTGGGACATCTGCTTGTTGCTCATGGTAGAACATTCTCCTGGTGTCAGCATTCTCCTGACAATTTGGTGGAAAAGAAGAGCCGAGGTTTCCAGTCAAACTCAGGGTGGCAATGATGGTTTTTGTTTGCTTTTCCTTTAAGTGAGGATAAACATGAGGTATTTGTCTCTCTTGCAAGTTTCTTCCTTCTGTACCTCACCCTCCCCTTTTGTGAAGGACAGAAACCAGATGCAAGGAATGCAAATGATCCAAAGCTTTAGAAAAGACAGAATCTCTAACAAGGAATATATTCAGCATATTGTGACCTTCTGCATCTGCAGCTGGACAGAGACTATGAGGAATGGGGAAACATTGTGGTATTTAATACATTACAGCCAACATAAGCTTGTACTTCTCTCATGACTTCCAGAAGAAAGCTTCTGGGCAGAACCCTGGAAGGCAGACTGCACTTTGCAGCAGGACAAAAATCTGTTTGTAACACTCTGCCACTCATCAATTAGCTCCAGAAGGATAATGCCAGTAAGCTGTTCCTGAAAAACGGAAAAGGGAAATGTCATAGAACTTTTGAGACATAAACAAGAGCAAGATTTAGGTCTGCCAATAGTACCCATGATGCTGAGTTAACTTATTTTTAGACAGCCTGGGAGGTTATCAAAAAAGCACATGTTGAGAAAGTTCTTTCAAAATCACAGACCCAGACACTGCAACTGTGATGACAGCATCCACTTTATGTGCAGAAGGAATCAGAACAGATATGGAGAAAGACACTGCAATATTTTATTTTGATTATTTTATTTTTTTTTAATCTTCAAAGTTTTCTGCCTCGAGACAGGAATGCATGATAGATAGAAATGGCTCAAACATCTTCACATGAAACACTCTTAATCATAATTCATTCACAATTATTTTTCTAAAACATCTACAGTTACATAATCCCACCCATTTCCATCCATTATCACAGATTTAATTATTTGTTAAACAGTAGTTGCCAGCAATTGAAAGCTGTAAGGCTTTTTGCATATTAGTAGAGTCTTCTGAACTACACAAGAATATCACAACTCTAACTCTCACTTACATGGCAACCCCAGGTGACAGATGTTCCAAAGAGAAATGTGTTGCTTATGTGGAGTTCATAAAAATGACAGAGAGCTCTCTGTGCCTCGTTAACTCTACTATCCTTTCTCCTTTACTAAGATTATTTTCTAAACCTACAGCATATTCCTCATTTGTAACCAAGAACTTTGATGAGCTGATGAACTTTATCTTCCACTGCTGCTATTTGGCAAATTTGCAAGTCAGGCATACTAGAGCTCTCCAGTAAAACTCTATGTACAGAGCACAGTTTAAACAGATGGGTTGCTTGGAATCCATATCTCCCTCCATCTGAAGGGAACTACTTTGAGGTTCTCTGGAACGGTTGTAAACAAGAGGATATTTTTTTTTCTATATATATATATATGTGTGTATATATATATTTATATATTTTATATATAAATGTTCTAAATGTCCTTTGGGAGTCCATTTGTTTTTATCTTTCCAAATGATGACTAAATACCTGATCTGTAGCATTTCTCCTGAGAAGATACTAGTAAGGGAATGACAGTTTTGATGCACTTTGGAATGGCACAATCACGTAAACGCTTGCACAATTAAGACTTATGAACTCATCCAAAGTTTCTAAACATGATATTCTAACTAAGAACTAAAATACCAGCACAATGCAGCAAGTTAAAAAAGAAAATTCTATGTAATCAAAATATAAACAAGTACATAGGAAATGGATATCTGCCAGTAAATCTATATCTTTTTTAAAGTAGGAAATGTATGCACTTAAGAAAAAAATGTAGCTATCTGACAAACTTCGTAAAAAAAGTACTTTCCAAATGCATAACAAATGCCAAGATATCCCGTAACTGGCCAGGTATAGCCACATGAGAGCTGCATGGCTTAGAGCAACCCAGGGACGGGTGGGGGGAAATAAAATCACATAAACAACAGATAGCAAGTCTAGGGAAAACAAAAAAATCACATCATCATCATCTAAATTACTGTATGCTTATATCACAACTGCTAAAGGAGCCAGGGGAAAAAACAGAAAGTAGAGATTGCAGTTTAATGATTCTTAAGAATTACCTCTAAAAATTCAGAAGAAAAAATTATCAACTTACTAATTCTAAGCACCAATTTAATAATTTAAGTTAACTGTATCTATATTTTTCATACTAGGGATGGAGCAAGTTCTGCTTGAAGGCTTAAAGTTTAACTCTGGAGCCCATCTGACTTCCGTGTTCTTGTCATGCTTTCTCTGCTGTTCACATCAAAGTCACTGAAAAGATTCTCTCAAGTTTCCAACTCTCTAGGCAAGCAATTCTTTGAAGAGACAATTATGTCCTATAGTTTAAGTCAACTTTCAGGTCATGAAAAGTGAAACACGCCAGTATTTGGTTAGTCTGCTACTAAAGAGTCTGTGAAAATGGAACAGCCGACACCATTCCTCGACAGGATTTGCCTTAGAACTAGCAGCACCCAGGGCAGACCAACTTTGAACACATCCAGACTCCACGAGGAATTAGTAGTGTTAGAAAATTGCATATGTGTAAGATCAAGAAGGCATCGCCATACATGTGGCATTGTTACATTATTTTTCCTCTATTTTTCTCAAGAAGAAACAAAGGAAAACAGCCCTACAAAGAGCTTTTTGGTTGGTTTTTTCATTCTGTTTGTCTTTGCACCTGGAAAAAGCAGCACAGTGCTTCCCAGCTGGAACAGCTCAGCGCTTCCCATCAGCTCAGCTCTTCTAGAAAGCACTTTCACATAGTTAAGGTGGTCTACTTCAGCTAATTCTCAGAGCGAACCTTTTTTCCAGTATGTATTTCATGCCACTTCCTGACAGCAATTTCAGAACTGAAATGGATCTATGGTAATGTCCACTACTAACTGCGACCAGATCTTGCTACAGACCATCAAGCCAGGCCCTTGGGATGGTTCCACACATTGAACTGAAGCTCAGACTAAAAATCTCACTGAAACTCAAAATCTGGAGTGGTCATGAATCTCAGCTACTCTTCCCTATTTGAACCCTCACCCTTGTAATGAAAGCACACACACCAAGGGAAAATAACAGCTGCCTGAGCTGGGAGCATTAAGACACCGGTGAGTTATCCTGCTGCTCTTCCGTGACCGTGGACTCGCTGTGCTCCTCGCTCAGCTCGTTGGAGGGCTCCTCGTAGCTCGGTTCGGCGGGATCCAGGCTGCTTCCCTCGCTTTGCTCCTCGCTGTGCTCCTCGCTGGCCTCCGCAGACTGCTCCAAGTTGCTCTCCAGGGAAGCTGGAGAGCTGCCAGTTACGCTTTCATTTTGGTTCATTTCGTTAAAAGGCTGTGGGAGATGTGCAGGAGGCTGCACAGCGTTCTCACTGGCAGGGATGGGCACTTTGGTGGCACCAATATCCAGGACAATGTCATTTGGTGGCAGAGTTACCTTCTCCACAAGTTTCCACTGAATAATACTCATGTCTTTCCCTCCAGTTGAAATCAAGTGACCGTCGCTATGAGTGAAGCTGACATTTGTCACATGACTACTGTGAGCACTGTACTTGTGACTTGGGGCCTATTGAAAACAAGCAGAAAGATAAATCACATGCTGACTAGAAGAGATCCACGATACGGAAATTTAAAACTACTACTAGTTTTGCTTAGCCCTTCAAGAGAGATCTTAGTTCACAAAAGAGCAAAGAATTCTATTTATATTAGATTTTTCACTGCAATACTTCCTCTTTTCTTTGCAACTTGGAACAGATTTGGATCTTTATAGAAAAAGTAATGGACCTAACACTAAGGCCAGCAAACACAAAGCATCAAGCCTCGTCTCCAGAATTTAAGGATAACTATTAACACTTCACTTTCAGGTATACTGTTGTATATTTACATTGTTTTACACTTTCTATTTTATATGTAAAATTAATGGGGGTTCTCGGATATAAAAGAAGTATTTGCCTGCCAGGTTCCAAAGCAACTATGCTGGAAGCAAGGAAAGCTTCAGGCAATGTAAACAAGCACATGGACTAGACTGATCTAGACTTACCTTTGGCTTGGAACAGGGATACTGAAAGAGATGGACCTTACAAAAATCATCAGCAACTGCTATCACTTTTCGGTTATGGGATCTGACAAGAGCATTTATGTCTGTCCCATCTGACCCTTCAGGCCAAACTCCTAGAAAAGAGTACAGTAGATATTCAGTAATGGTGGCTTTGGAAACAAATCAGCAGGTAATTCATGAACAAAAATAAAACCAATAAAGCTGTGAGAAAAGGCAAGACAAACAAAAGGTAAGACAGAAATTCAGCTGGAAAATGGAATGTGCATTGCATTAAATGTTGTTAATATTTTGCTAGTCTAATGCTGCTCCCCTCACCCTGTTCTCCCAAACCCTGAGTTTCAGCCAGGATAATATCTTGGGCATAACATACAGTTCCTGTTCAAAACCTCAGTCTTGTTTAAATCTTATCTTTAGATTAAGTTTGCTGGTAAAACTGGTAACTCTTAATACTGTCATTCATGCAGAGACATTTTAAAAGCAACAGTGATGCTGAAGCATGGGACAAACCCGGCTACTGAACATTATGGTTCTACTGGTTTCTTCTCTGGTTTAATTCATTTGACTTCTTGTATTTTAAAATCTTAATATTTGTGTAACTCAAAGAAGATAAGTGATTGATGATACTCTGCAAAGAAACCCAGCCCATGCAAGTTTCATAGATGTGAGTGCTGTCAAGCGCTTAAGTATAATTCAGTATGGTTTTAAATCAAAAGAATGACACAGATATGTCTAGACAAAAGAATAACAACTTTTCCTAGATGAAAAACACTGATCAAATTTGGGATAGGGGAGACTCTAAACAAAATTGTTTTAAGAAAACATAAAGACCTTAGAGATTTCCATAACAAAACAGACAATTCACATCTGGAAGGAAAGCTGAACAAAAGGTAAGCAAGGGATTATAAGATACTAATTTATGCCAAAGGTACCATGTTTTTAAGCTCAGACTTGGGTTTCTGATTAGGTCTAGGAGTTAGGAGGAGTTTTCCCCCCTCAAATTTTACCCCCACCCTTAACAACTGTGTGTCCAATTAACTGAGAGGGATGTTGATTATCAGATATGAAAATATCTTCTTCCTCCCTTACAGCCACTGACTTCAGTAAAATAAAAACCATGTGCTGTCTACTGTTTTATACAGCACAAAAAGCCAACTCAGAATTGCCTTATCTTCTTGTTTTCAAGCAAAATGGCAAATAGCATTTAACTTTAAAGCTGCTTTTTCCCATTCTTCAGTGGGTGGAGTAAGAACTTTATTTTCTCTGAAGAATAACAAAGGCAAAATTGTTGTTGTTAAACTTGTTACAACGCCAATAAGCTACGCTGTAGGTAATTTACTAAATAAAGACTTGAAGTGCTAAGGAAAGTATTCCGAAACATTTTAGTGTTCTCACATCAATGAAACCAAAGTGAAAAATATATACTATTTAAGAATTTTCAAGTATTTCAACATGAATGGATTTTACCTTTCCTCATTCACTCTATATATGAAATACTGTCATCATGTGGGAGTAATAAATGCCTGATGTTTCAGCTACCACCTTAGGCAGACTTCGACAAAGAACTATGCAATTTCCTCTTCTTTTTAATTTCCTCTTCTTTTTAATTTAAGATTAAAAGGACTAATATTCAAGACTGAAGCTTTTATTAAACATCTTTTATGTTCACAAAGTTCTTTAGCAGCTCCAAAGGTAAGGCAACCCGGTCATAAGACAGCAGGATTTGCTTTCAATGCACCAGGCAAACAAAAAAAATCCAAGACACTAATATGACTGAGTCTTGAGTTCTTAATATAACTGCAAAAATTCGTAATAACTGTAAAAATAACAAAACCCCCCAAATAATAGGACTTTATTATAAGGCACAAAAGCAGCACTTCAGCTGCAATAAATTCTGCTAGACAGCAGTAAGCCTCCCAAAAGAATCTGTTCAGACAAAACTGTGGGAAATGTACAAAAAACCAGAGAGTGACTTCAAGTGTTCGGGGTGCAATGATGATACTCCTGAGCCAATAGTAATAGCCACTGCCAAAAGGAGTGATGCTAGTCTCATCCAAACCACACATTTCCATCCTTTTCCTTCTGCTGACAACAGCGTGATGCCTGGTCCTATGGCACACTACCCACAGAGCTGAATTGTAAACCACATACTCTCAAAAGCCCAAATCCCACAAACTTAACCCTCTCTCCTGAACATCAGTGAGCAGCCCCTGGCTTGCTTGGATCCCTGAGCCAGCTGACCTTTGGGTCAAAGCCAGACTAGCAAATATCTGATAGGCTGGCGTAGCTGCACTGTCTGATTTAATGGGAAAATACTTGCCTTTGTCTGAGGGAAAACCATAATTTTAAGATTGTGCAAAGGGCGTCAGACTAGCAGACAGTATAAAATTAGGGCGTGATGAATCTTGGCTAGGAAGTTTAAATATATTCTGTTCTGCCCAGAATACCATCACATTATCGGCTTTATCTACTTCATTCCCAGGTCCTCTGGCACGCTGAGGATTTTGAGAGCAGTTGAGACTAATTAAAAATTTAATTCAGAGTGGTTAAAGTTTGTATTAATCCAAATGAGAATGCAGACAGGATCAGGAGACTCATCCACTTTCTAAAAGCAAAAAGTAAAATGGTTTCTCAAAACAGCGCTTATGGGAGCTGTTCATGTCCAGCCTGGCCCCAGCCACTGATAGCAGCTTCTATCTAACAGCTGTTAGAAAGACAAAGCCAGTGGTCTAGATGTACAACCAAACTCTTTCTGCACTCCCACACCTCACCTCCTTAGGTCAGGAGTAAAAGACACTTCTGGGAAAGCCCTGGGATTCAGAGAGCTGCTCCCCTTATTCTGTCTGCTCTACCATCAAATGTAGTGGTAAAAGTTCAGTTGTAATAGAGTCTGCTACCTCCATGTTTCTGGTAGATTTAAGTACCCAGGAAAAAAAATGTAAAATGTTTCAGCTCCAAGCCTATTCCAGAAGGAATATGCAGTCCTTACAAAGTGTTTTCCTTGCCCCTGAGGAAGTACATCATACTAGCATCAGAGTTTTGTTTTTCACTTTCTCTGGCATCTCCTCAATCTTCTGATACCCCATTTTAAAAAAGGCTTTTGTGCTGCACTATTATTTCAGTCACAGTAGCAAAGCCAGTGAGGAAATGACTGCTGTGGTCCAATTCCTTGTTAGCCTAGGCTTACATGAACAGAGCGTCAGGAGGATACACCCACCCACCTTCTACTTCACCCAGACACACTGAATAAAAACACCTACAAATACACAGTCTGGTTCACAGTTCTAAGGCTAATGGAAGCCAACATTTTCATTGAACTAGCAATAAGCAACAGCATTCATCTCCAGAAAGAGCATGCTCTTTCTGGAGATGAATGCTGTTGCTTATTGCTAGTTCAATGAAAGAGCATGCTCTTTCTGGAGCATGTTTATTTCTACTACCTACCAAGCTCCAAAAACCTCAGAAATATTTATGCAGTCTATCAGCTAGTCAGCTTCCTTCTCTGATCCCTTTACTTTTCCTATTCTGTCTCAGATCTTTGGTATCCAAAAAGGAAATCATGCCTAGTTATTAAGCAGCAAATGCCCTCCACCCAACCAATATGCCACACAAGTGTGTCAGTGTCAGCCCTCACACCAACTTCAATCCTTGCCCTTAAATATGCACAAGAGGTGTCAGAAGCTACAGAAAGGACTCACACTCCACTACTTTTCTTCTACCCTGCATGTAAACTGGTATTCAAAGCTGAACTCCTAGGAGCTGTGAAGAGAAGATTTGTAGGCCCAACCCTCACCTCTAAAGAATCTGCTAATTTACTTGCTTTCGGTATTTCCACCAATATGAAGAACAGAGGCAGGTACCTGATCTCAGTGTTGGAAGAGAGACGTTCAGCACCCTGCTCACAGAACTTCACTGGGAAGCTGAACCTTACTTTTAAACCCCTCACAGAGGGGGTCCTCATTTACGGCCAACAGAGCTGCCTTCAGCAAAAGCAATTTGAACTGTTTTGCCACACTCTAAAACAGTACTGTTAAAAGCAGATCTGTCACCTTTTAAAATTGTTTTTGCACATTTTAAAAATAAACTACCATGTAAAAATCTTTAAAGCATTTTTGTTCTTTATAAACAGAACATATTACTCACCTTTGACTGCAAGTATCAAAGTGCTGTCATGATTTTAATTTATGAACTATAACCTACACTTATACACTCTTGCTCCTGTCCCAAAACAAGGTAAGCAAAGGAGAATGCACATGTGCCATATAAGCTTTTTGCTTCAGTGCCTCCAACATCGGTAGCCTAAAATGACTGTGGGAGAGCCAACCCCCAAACTTCAAGAACTAAATAGAAATCAATTGTACATTGTCTATAGAACATTTGGTGCACTTTATCACAGACAAATAATGTGGTCAGTCACTTTGGCCTGTGATCTCAGCACCATCCCTTAATAATCATTAACAGTGTACTTCTAATGACGAAGCAAACAAAAACACAAAAGCACAGCATTAGTAGCTTAAAAGCAAGTTAAACAGTGCTTACCAAACACCTGGAAGCCTAGCACACAAGTGTACGTTGTCCAATCTATATCCTTACAGTCAGAACGATTCCTGATTAGCTTACAGCCACTTGGAATGTCCCCTGTAAAAAAAAGTGAATGATGAGTTATGCAATGCAAAATTGTATTTACATATGTGGTCTCTGAAGAGACGCTAATGCAATAAGTAAACGCATCTTAAATCCAATCTGGCATTACATTGTAGGGGTGAAGACAGATCAGTACTTTTATCAAACTCCTGATACTCAAAGCTTTACTTGGTTTTTATGAGCCATATTTACTTCTCATTTCCTTCCTCTGATAGCATAACCTCAAAACCACTTCTCTGCAATTTAAGTACCCTGCTACTAACTCTATAAAATGCTTTAATAGAGTCTTTAATATAATAATTTCTTCTTCCTACCAGCTCCACTGATGTGCAAAAATTCAATAAATCATTCAGGAAGCTGTGCTTTTAAAACAGTGAGCAACTACTGCCAGAGAACCCTTAGACTGCTTTTCAACTTTTAACTAGAAAAGGAAAGGTTGTCTTGCAATACACCAAGCCAGTAATAATGGGCCACCATTCTTTTCTTCCCTAGACATTAAATTATAAGCACCAACACTTCCTTTGGATAGACTGCGCTATCTAGATTTGAAACCTAAGTTGTTACAGACAGAAAAAACATGTTAAAGTAACAGACATTTAAATTGCTGGCTATTCTTGCCTGCACAGGGAAAAAACTACGATCCACTTGGATCTAGCTAAAGCCATAGGAAGACAAGAATAAAAAAAAAATTATTTAAAAACAGACTGATATGCACTACTCATGTTGATCTTCTGGCAGAACCACTATGTGTTATATTCATGTTTTCGCATACTAAAAAAAGACAAACACAAAAACATTATTACCACTAACTCATTAAACTCATTTCTGCTTTTCTTAGTTTTCACCACCACCAGCCAAGACAGTTTCAAACAAGAAACCCCAGAAGAGAACTGTGGCACAGGCCCACTGATTTTATTCCCCCAAAATAACTGGTATTGTTGACACTAATTAGACAACTGTATATATTATTTTTAATCTACAGAACTTTTGGCCAACATCAAGACATAGAGCCACTTGTTCTGTAAATTCTATGCTGTTAAACTGATTTATGACCTTGTAAAGAAGTAAGCTATATTTGGCATTGCCATTAGGTAATACACAGCTCTGAATAACATCAAGATATCAGGTTACACAAGTTCAAATCAGTCCCTTTGTCAGTAAGCATTTCAAACAGTCCTGATCAAACACACTTTTCTAAATACTCTGACAGCTAATGCATATTTCTCTTTCCAGGGTATTTAATTTCATACTTACAGTATAGTATTTCATAGTCTCCTGAGTTTGACATTATATACTTGTTGTCCGGGGACCAGTCAAGGTGTGTAATATAGCTGGAATGTCCCTGAAGAAGAATGCAGTAATACCAGTGTGAAACACTTGATTTTAATTTAAAGTGAAGCAGAAGTTGCACCCACAGATGGGACAGCTAACAGCAAAAAAAAAAAATCACCTTCCCACCTGCTCCAGGTCTGCTGTAATTCACTTGTGCTCCTTCAAAGGCTTCTTACTCACAGTGCCACGCTGGCTAACAGCTAAACAAATGCAGGCTGGGCATCGTGCCTCTCCCACCCTCCCTTGTAAATTCTGGCCCTCTTGGACTCCAGAATGATTTTCTCCTAGAAGGCATGATGCTAAAATACAGATGAACTCCAATTTATACTGGAATTAGGAACATACACATTGCTTTAGATCCTAACAAAAAAGTGACAGGAATTTTTTATTTCTCTATCCATTTAAAATAACTTCCATTAAATGCACACTCAGGCAAATAACCCTTGCTAATCCTAAAAACTTAGGATACCTTGGTTAACAACCACCACACAGAAGTACAAGATCATGGACTGGTATTACAAGAATACACTTCTAAGCTTGGTGAAAGTTTCTGCTGTGCTTTTTGCACTGCACCACATTAGCACCAGCTTTGAAAGCTGTCTGCCCTATAGGTACTGGGTCATCTATATTAAGAATCAAAACCCTTTGGTCTAGTTGTTTAGTTATCTACATCAAGAGCACACTGAGGGTTAAACACCCAGCTTTGGTTTTGACGAAGAAGATAAATGCAGCTGGACAGACTATTTTTTCCATGCCCAAAAGTTTTTTGAAGGAAGTAAGAGTAATGATAATAGTAATAATAAAGCTACGAAAGGCTCCAGAGAACCCACAAATTGATACAAGGTAGGAATCAGGAGTAGCAAATTAATAGAAGTGGCATCCACGTCATTCTTCCTCTTCCACCCTTCCGTTTCTTCTCACTTCTCCTTTTCCCCTTTTAAGACCATCTACTTTCTCCCCTTCAGTCATTCTGCCAGGCAACAAACTGCCACATTCTTGACTGACAGATGTCAATCCATGTCCCTCCCTCAGTGGGCATCATGAGCAAGGCGTCCCTCAGCCCCCACAGGGTCTCTTGGCCCAGCCTGCAGCAGCCACGCCAGGGCCACGCAGAAGCTCTGCCCTGGCTGCTGTGCCACCCACCACGCCAACTTCTTCCACAGAGAACTATAAGAGATCCTGATTGCTTCCAGAATTACTTGTAGAAATACACCCGTGTCCCATCTTCCCGTTCCCAGGTCCTCTGTGAGAGACTGCAAAAACATTTAGGAGAAAAGCTGGCCTTTATGATTTGTTTACTTATGAGGTAGTCTCTGCCTCAAGCAGAGGAACTGTGTATTGACATAACTGCTTTGCAGTCATGGGTGAGACATATGATACTGACATGCAAACCTGGTATTAAAAAAAAAAAAAAGTGAACAATTGGCTAGGATTTTTTTCTCCCCCCCTTATTTTCCAAGTCTTCCAATTTGCAATCGAACTCCAACATGGAAAAGAATTGGTCAGTCATTTACTAAATCCTGCCAGACATTTGGCAGCTGTTAAAATTCCTGGGGGCGGCAGGGGGGAAGAAGGAACAAAGCAATTGGCCAAGGGGCTCCAGGCTGCAAAATCCCTTCAGGCAAGTGATCATCAAATGATGAACTGGAATGCAACATTGTTATCATATTTGCAGTAGGAGGATCCTGTTTCCCATTAAAATCTTTCTTTGGTACCTGCCCACCGATAAGGCAACATTTAACTCTCTCCTTTTCTGTATCTTTATATACAGTGAATGCAATTATTCATATTATGACCAGCTAAGAAAACTATCTGACTAAATGGAAACTCTTTCCTCCACTGGCAGTGTTTATCTGTTTCAGACTTCAGTGCTGCAAAGTTCAAAATGCCCACAGCCTCTAGAACAGGCACACTGATCATTTCAGGTTAAGTCCAGTGTACCAAATACTTCAGAGTGGCTGCCTGTGTGACTTTCATGCCACAGCCCTCTGAGTAAAAGCACAGCACTTACTCCTCTTTTGCTAAGATCTCTCTGATGCAAAGCAAACAGAGACAGCACCAGCTACCGGGAACTGCTGACACGCTTCAAGTTCAGCCCCAGACCATAACTTCACACTGCTGACTGCATAGCTGGAGCCCTCAAAAAACAGCTGCACTAGTCAAAATGGTTGTTTTGGCTCATCTGAAGTTCTGATCACAGCCAAAACTACCCCTCGCTGTGGAAACAGGCCCATAGGTCACAGACTTGCCTCTCTAGCAGCAGCAGAATGCCTGGTTGTGACTGAGAGGGATTTAAACCTAGCAGCGGGCACACAAGCCCTTATGCACCAGCTATTGCTGGTTCAGAGGATAAAATCCTTCTGAAAGAATTCAAATAATGTATTCAAGCTGGAAGAAACAACCAGAAGTTGACTACCAGGAGGATTGAGTCATACTATTTGGAGGTCACCCGTGAGGCTACTGAATGACAGAATGCCAGAAGGATGCAGTGCCAGGAGAATGCTCCGGGTCCCGAGTATGCCTGGGTGTCTCCCTGCTTAGCATCAAGCTGGTATGGAGCTGCCAGGGTGCTGGCAGGGAGCACAGGGGAGGCGCAGGGCAAGCGGAATGGGATCAGCAGCCTTGCAGTGAGCTCTGGGCAGCTCCATGTCGCTGCCTTCTGCACTGGCTGAGAGGGGAAGGGAGCTCAGCCCCAACGCAAACCATGCTGCTGATTTTGTGTCCTACATGCAGTCACTCACACTGAAAGGAAAAGGATAACAGAAATCTACTCTGAAGCCTTGACACTTCTGCCTGGTATAACAGTGCTCAATTCCCCCACACCAATTGGGATAGAGGGACATACAGATGTTGGTTTAAATTGCAATATGCTCTCTCCCAAGACATAATACATAAAAATAAATGATCTCATAAATCTTCAAGGAGCTCACAGAGACCTTGAAATACATAACAAGCTAAATATTATGTTAGGATTAGCCAACTCCAAGTGATTTTATATTCTGTGGTTAAAAAAATAAGTGATGAGGTGAAATGCTGTACTGAGGTGCAGACATCCACTGCCATCCCCAGCAGCCCCACTGGAGCCATGGTATGAGCTCCCTGTGGGCTCTGCCCTTTCCCCACTGTGTGAGCTCAGGCAGGGATGGGACAAACTCAGTGCTGCTGCTTGCCCTGGCAGCCCTGTGCCCCCCACAACAGCTGCACACAGGCTGCTCTGACCCCAATGCTCTAGCAGCGTGCGCCACGTTTCAAAGCTGAACCTATTCTTTTGATACAATTTGCAAATCCCATGAAGTTTCACTCATTCTTTATGTAAATATTTCCACTAACCTAAGAGATAGCTGAACTTAAGGCCAGAATGCTAGATAATTAAACACCTATGGAAAAAAAAGTATGTCTTTTTAGCACTGGGACAACCTCATCCAAGTGTAACAATAACAACAGACTCCACTACCTGTGCCACACTTAGATCAATTTACCCTGGGCCACAACCCTCAAGTTCAAATTCTGTAGTAAAAATTACAACTGAAAACAGTGTCTATTTGCAGCCTCCAAGACTATGCATTCTAATGGAATTACACCACCCTAATATTATATTGGCTCAAGAAGTACTTTACCAACAGGAGGAAAATACCCCTAAACGAATGTAATACTTCTCTTGAACAAGTTGCAGCATATAGGTACAAGGCATTTCTCCATCTTACTGCTAATTTCCCATTTCAGAGAAAAAAAGCAACAGTCTGATGAATTAGTCATATCTGACACAAAGGCAATCACTGCACACTAAGAGCTGCAGTACCCATCAGAGACTGAAGTTTAAAATCAACCAAATGCTGAAAAAACCCCTATAAAACATATAACCAAAAGGGAAAAACATCAATCTGGAGAGAGTTTCACTGCTTAATACCTAAATGTATGTATAACATCAAAATGCATGTACATGATGTAATGATCATGTAAATGATTATACATGCTCCAAAACTTACAGTGCATTTTCCATATCTGCTATACTTTCTTCCATTTTCTGTTACTACGTAGAGGTAAATAAAGTTGTCGTGGGATCCAACTGCAAGTAAGGTGCCATCTACAACACAGAATATTTGATATAAATAAACAGAATGTCTGTTTTGTGAGTTTTAATTATTTCAGGTTTAATGCTAAGACAATAGTCTCAGTTGAACTACTCCTTATGAATTGTACTGAAGGATTCATAACTGTTTACATTATGTCGCTTTTCAGCCATATCTGTTTACTTTGTGGGTATGTTTTCTGGACAAGTTCTTTCACTTCTGCTTTTTTTTAGAGTAAGTGTTCAATGGACAGGATATAAACCCTCAGACTGCACCGGATTTTGAAAGCTGTTGACAGCAAGCAGACTTGAGTTTTATGCATCATAAAAATGCAGAAGAGTATTTACTCCATGGATAGCTTAACTTTGGAGGTGTGGAATGCATATAAATCAGCACTAAATGTCTAAAGATGTGGAACATTCAAACATTATAAGCATTTTTCTATTCTATGTTGTGTCCTTTTAAAAAATGTATGTGGACAAGAGCTGCCGCAAATCACAATCACACACCTCTAGTGTCAATGAACATCAGAGATTTATTTTAAATTGCTGTGTTTGGCACATGTGGCAGCAGCAGAGGAGCATTTTGCTCACTGACATGGCATGTGAGCCAAAAGCAAACAAGAAAAAAATTTACAAGGGTGTTCTTCCATCCTGTTTTAACAGAGAGGAGTCAGCCACTGACAATTTGTCATGTCACATCTGAAGAGGAGCCTCAACAGTGGTTTGGACTCCATGTAATCCCAGAGCAAACACTTGACAAAGAGCTCTGACTTCCAGACAGACACAAGCTTAGTTTTATGGGCTTGCATTAATAAACTTGAAAACTAACTGAGAAGGATATTAAAATATCACTGAAATACTAAGCTTTTTACAGACTTTTCTGTTAATCTGTCAGCTATTTAGTTGAGAACTTTTTTTCTGGGGGGAGCAAAGCTAACACTTATTGTAACAGCAGAGTTTAACATGAAGAAAAGGATGAGAAAGGTGATGGTGATGTTTGCAGTTACAAAATTCCAGGATTTAGCCCACACAAACAAATCTGCAAGCAAATCCTCAGCTACATATTAAACATCTGAAACAAATTTTTCAAAGCTGTGCCTTTTCTAATGCCTGGAGACTGGTTTAACACCACTTAACAGAACATCCATCTGGTTTATCAAAATTACTCTGACCATACGAGTCTGCCTACCTACTGAGTAGCGCATCACTGAAAGCTGCTCGTTGCCATCAGTGTGTATCGAAACCAGATCCCTCGTTTCTGCATCCAAAACAAACCACCTAGAGAGAGTAGAATTCCAGTAAGTATCACTTCCACTAAACAAAAAAAACCAAGCAAAAGAGCCATAATCACTGCCTGCCTTCATCTTCTTATGGTAGCCCCTCAAGGGCAGCATAGAGAACATCTGTTTTTAATGGAACACTTTTCTGGTTCACAAAGCACTACAAGTTTCAGTGAACAATATATACAAGATTCTAAATACCATTCAATTTTTATCCCTTCCCTGAACACTGTAATAATCACCAGAATGTCTACTGGATGATAAACATGCCACCAAACAAATAATATGACTGCATCTTATCATCATTCAGCCTACAGCTGAATTTCATTCTACTTCTTCCCTATTTTGAAGATAGGTTTTGATATAAAAACTGATCTTTCAATTTTCATAAATTAAAAAAAAAAATAGAAGTAGTAGATGGAAGTGGAAAACATTTCCATACTCATTGAAAACACAAATTATATTCCAGTTTGGTATTTTTCTCTCAATCCTTTTAATTTCTATGAATAATTCTACCAAAGTAAGAAGAAATAACCAACCATTCACTAGAATTTGATGGTTCATAAATGAGCATTCTATTTTATATTTCTTGCTTGGATGATTTATAACTAAGGTAATTAATTGCACTTTTTATTATTTAAGAAGAACTTCTAACCTGCAGTTTATTACTTACAAGGCACATGTGAAATGCCCAGAGATGCTTACAAAAACTCACTGGCACATAGACCAAAATGAACAGCAAGATGTGCAAGATCAGCAGAACCTGAGCATTTTGCAATGGGCTGATTTAGGCCCACCTATCTCCTAAATACAGCGCACATTAGCAACACAGAGACAATGACAATTTAATAAAACTATGTATTCATACACGCAGTTCACAAAAACAGAAGCTGTCAATACAACTGAATACATTGAAGCTCTACTTAGAATTTAATTTCTTTGCTCCAAACCTCTGGTCTCACAGCCATGTACATATACCACAGGCAAGCTTCTATCCCTAATGGCAAATGGCAAGTTCACACACTGTGGAAACGAGCAAGGGAATTCCACCCGGTGTATCACAGGGAACTCAGTGGAACATTGCTAAACCTAGGACTATTTATTCCATAACAAAGCTGTAAAATGAACTCCAGGAACAACATCACGCATTGCTTTCTATGGGTGAGGATGAGATTCCAGCTCGTGCTCCTCCAGTGTCCAACAGCTAGGCATCTGGAAAGCAGCCTGGTCCCAAAGGCTTAGAACCAGCTTGTGGTTAGAGAACCACATGAAAGAAATTAAACAGAGTACACATAAAAAAACCCCAACCCCACATGCCATGGACTGCTGAATAATCTGTGTGCCAGACAGACAGAACCAGTGGAAAAGAGGTAATGTGTAGCTCTATTGCCTTGTTTACTTCCTTGGGGCTCTGGCTTACACTAACCTTGCCCTTCAGCCTTCAGTTTTCTTACCAATGTTAGCACTTTTGTTAGAATCTTGTTAGTCTTTTTTTCCACAGTGCCTTTGAGTACTCAGATGCTTAGTACTCAAGATATTCTATACGATTAGTCACAGAAAGGTCTACTTCCATGCAAATAGTGCCACTGGAAGCATGGCAAAAGGATCTGAAAGGTGCCTTGAAATATCCTTTTTTAGTTTTCCAGCCGTGCCTTTCCAGCAAGCAGCAGGATCCACAAAAAGAATTAGTACTCCCAAACAACTGATGATCAGATCCACAGCAGGTATTTAAGGAAGTGGTAACAAAACCTGCAGTAAACCCTTTTCAGACAGCCCAAAAGAGGAAATGATACCGAAATATTTATCACAGGAATTGATATGTGAAAAACCCACCACAAGCATGATGCTTGGCCTGATAAAAAACACACCACTGTGAAACAACAGACAAGAATGGGAAAAAAGGTAGAAAACTCAGTTTTCTTTTGATGTCACAATTTTAACCACCAAACCCAACTTTCTTAGTGCTCCATTCCTTGCCTGTCTTACTGACCTCTGTATTGAAAGCTGAGCAGCTCTAGAATGGTAACAGACACATGCAAGGTTTGGATTTACTGAGTTCTAAACAGATTAGACTCATTTAATATTTGCTTTGAGATTTTTGTGCTATGAATCAAATTATTAAAAGACTTGTTATGGGGTTGAGATTATATTTTCCTATGTTAATCGAGATATATCATGCAGCCCTCATTCCTTGGGAAATAACTCCCTTGGACCAGATTTTCTGGCACAGAAAGCACTGCATGATGCTGCTGGGTAGGCAGTAATTTTAAAACTGTTTTGTTTATCTTGACTCAACTCCATTTATTTCTCATCCACTTATACACTTACCAGGTCTCATTTCAATTCAGTTTCATTTGTATATCTCAAACCTATCATTGAATCATACAATTCCAGAACACACTAAAATATAATGGTGAAAATATCACTGCTTAAAAAACGCTTTTTACTGAGAGTAAAAAAATCCCAAAAAAACCCCAAGGCCACCATCATGAAGTTCTTGAACACAGTATAAACTGGTTGCCTCAAGTATATTAAAAATAAGAATTTAAACTGAATATGCCAAACTTAAAATGTAACACTAAATGCTCCAGGAGAAGGAAAAAAAAAATCAACCAAAAGCAAGCAACAACCAAAAGCAAGCAAGCAAGAATGCTCTGGCCATGCAACGTGGCCTTGACTGTGCTTTAATATAAGTTCAAAAATATCTAAAAACTCTGAAGAAACATAGCCTGACCTCCTTTTCCCTGTTTCAAGTACTCTTAGGCCTGTATCTTCTGCTCTTTTTAATGAAGATAGAAACACTTGTTCAATTTAATGTTTATAATTGTAAGATGAAAAGGTTCAGGGTGGTAATCAAATATACAAGAGCTCAGCAAGGATTTTACTAGAAGGTAAACTTGGTTTTATAGACTGACACTATACCAAATGAATTTAGTGCAGACTGCATCTTCATCCTGGAGAAGAAAACTCCCTAAAAATATTTAACATTTCATTTTTCCAGGAAATTTTAGAGGGTGTTGCACATGCTCAGCAGTTTCTAAAAACCAAACTTCAAATGGTTTTTAGGCATGAAGTTAGAAAAAATTCTAGTTGGTGAATTAAACACACACAAAAAAAATCCCAATTTTCTTACGTGCACTAGCCATTATTTTATCATCAAGTTATCAACCATGAGGTATAACTGAAAAACAGAACAAAAATGCTAGTAGACTTATTATGTGCTCTTCTCACCTTTCTAATGCTATGAACATCCTGTTTTTTTTCTAATTGGTACATTGGTACTCCCTTCCTGGGACATGATACCAAGCCAGATTTTGACTATGAAATAAAATAACTTCTTTTCTCCACTGTAAGAAGCCCAAGTTAAAAAGATTCAGTTTGTGCTCTGACAGCTTGCAAAGGCACGATGACTCCGGGAAGAATAGGAACAGTTCAGTATCACTTCAGTGCAGCAACGCGTCGTGCTGAACTCTGTCTCACACAAAAATCAAAATACCAGTCTGTTCACTTGCCTCTCCACCTCAGTTTAAAAGGTTGCAAGTGTGTTTGATTTGGGAAAGATCTGTAGTGTACCAGTCTTACAAAGAAATGTAACGTGTACATAACATTAAAATATAGGATACTTAAAAAGACAGTAAGGAGTGCTCATGGAAAGCCCTGCAAAAAAAAATGGTTAAAAAAAAAAAAAAATCAAGATCTGGGCTTTCATTTAAAGAGTTGTTAAAAAACTAAACCAGCCTAACAATAATCAAACAATTCTTCTGTCTTCGTCTAACACATATAAGATGCTCTGCCCCCTTCTGCCATGCTTTTTAGGCTCCATAACCTCAAGCGAAAAAAATAAAAAAGCAAATGAATTCCAATGATAAGGTGCACTGTATTAAACTGTCTCCTTCACACTTTCCACAATCACAGCTCAGCTGGAAGGTGCTCACCTGCCAGAGTGTGTTCCTATGGCGACCACTGCTCCGCTGGGATGGAAATCCGCACAGTGCCCCGGCTCCTGGACAGAGAGGCACACACACGTTATTGCCCCTCTGTGCCCTGAGGGCCCAACACCTCTCCTCATACCAAAGCTATCCCAAAAGTCTGAGCTGAGCTGACACAGGAAACTCAATCACTTAGCAGCACGCTAATCCTCAGACAGCTCCTCCCTCAGTGTATCAGTGGCATGCACTGCAAGAACACCTTGTTTGAGTGAAAGGCCTAAATTTCTGTGTAAAAACTAATTTTGCTTGGATATTAGCAGAGAACTAGCCAAACTACTAAATGACTGACAGTAAGGAAAGGACATCTAAAGCCAAATCTATGATACCCTCTTCAGACTATTTGAATAACAGGGGAAAAAAAAAACCATAACAAGAATAACGAACTAAGTTTCATTCAAGTTGGCTTGTCAAAATGACATCACGCAATGGTAGCCAGATTACATCTTATGCAATGTCTGATGAGCCTTGTTAATTTTATCACAGCTTCCAGATAGTTGTTTTTAAAAGCGTAATTTTTGCTTGCAGTGTTTCAGAAATTGAATGCTTCTTCCTATTTTCTAGCTCTATATTTAAATTAAAGGGTTGACATACATCTAGCAGCCTGGTCCATTCCAGTGTGTGGTCCACAGAGTTCCACATACAAACTTGCCTATCTTGGGCACACGTTAAAAATAAGTCTTTGAAAGGATGAGATGCCAGTCCCCAGAGTTCATCTGTATGTCCCTAGAAAGAAATCACACGTGATTTAACAATAAATAAAATAAAGAGTCTCAAAATAACACACCGGCAGAGAAAACCTTTACGTTTCTGGGTTATAGTTTAAAAAAACAAGTTATGCTCACCTGTACTTCTACTACGAAACCATCATTAAATGTTCCCCTCAAAACAAAGTTTCGCGAAGTACCCACTAAAAATTGATCAGCTTTTCCTTCTGCTACTGCTCTGATAGTTCCATACTGGTCAGGAACCTGGGAAAAGAAACACCTGTCAAACCACATCAGGCATCTTGATAAGTGCCTCATTTTAAGGCCACAAAGAATGCACAGTAACAGTACCAGAACTGGAGTTCTCCCAGTAAAAAGGAACAATCCAATCACGTATAACATCGATCAGGGTTTGACCTGAAACCTCCCTCATCTATTTGCTCAGTACAGGCATACAAGAAGACCTTATTCCAAGACAATCACAGTTATGTCATTTTAATAACCTCAGTAAAAAAAAATTACAGATTATACTACATAGCTTTTAAGTGTCAAATTCACTAAACAAATGCACTCCACAGCCTTACAACTCATCTTATAAGGAAAAGGATAATACACAGTTACTATTTATTTTCCAAAAACACATCTTGAAAAACAAGAAAAATCTTGTAGCACACAGTAAATGCTTCTTGATTTTTTCTTCATGTTTCCTGATTAGCCTTAAGTAAATGTTCATATGCCTTATGTCAGCAATGACTCTGAATTTTAATGACTTTGTTTATTGCAGGCTTGAATTCTAAGACACTGCTTTATTTTACAGTGTGCAATTGTTTGTTTTTTAAATTATTTATCTGAGAAAATACATATTAGCCACATAAGATAGAAAAATCAAACTCTCAGGGATCTGGTAACATAAAAATTAGCTTTAACATAACATTATTAACAAAAGGGAAACAGAGACACTGATATGAACAGAATGCGTTACTTAAGCCTAAGAATTGTATATGGTAGTCAATGCTTACTTTCTCAGCCATGTTTACTAAATGTCAGCATTAGATTCAAGTCAGTAGCAAATTCTAGATTGAATTTACGTGTTAAGAAAAAGATGCTGCTATAAATGGTCAATAGGTAAGTAGAGTAAACCAGTGTTTAAAGAACTGCTTAAGGAGAACACATTATTTCAAGATAAGGGAAAAAGTTGTTTGAAATCCAAAATGCACAACTTTTTCCAGTTCATCTCTACTGATCTAGCACTGCCATACACTGAAATCACAAAGAACAGACATATTCACTGAACACCTGGTTTAGCATAAATTTAAAAGAAGTTCCTCATCATAGCTTATTAATCATTAATTACTACAGAATTCCAATATGTATCCTACCACTTGTTTACCTTATGTCAAATATTCTACTAAGACCCTCAAATACTGGTGACATTGTCTTTCTCCAGACATGTAAACTTAACAAAAATACAGGATATATTGACATATATCCTCAAACATCCCCTCAAACAGGATGAATGAAAAAAAGAAAACAACAACTAAGGAAGGTTTTGAAGAAAGAAAACCCTTAAAATTTCTGTTCAATTTAAACACAGGAGAACTGAAGCCTCATATAGGCTCATTTATAAGCTAAAATTTAAACACTTTTACAATAAAATGTTGTGATCCACTTAAAAAATGGAAATCAGAAGGCATTCTTTCATCTTAACTACTGAGGGTGGGGAAGGCTCTTTCTTGCTAGCCAAGACATTGTTCAAGGCAATTTCCTTGTCACTCTTGCTTACTTACCTCAATTTCCCTTTCAGGATTCAAATCATGATCCCACAGGATGATCTTCCGGTCTTTCCCCCCTCCAGTTAGCAGCATTCCATTCCTCATTTGACAGAGTGTGAACACACTGCCATCATGAGCTTTGATTTGTCTGCTTATCTGATATACTCCTATAGGCACAAAAAAAAAATAAGAAAGAACACTACTCATTTTTTCACCTAGGGTTTATGAGAAGCTTTGCCTTTGGGCAGAAGAATAAAATAAGTATATAATAAATAATTACATTTGGGCTGTCAGGCTTGAAGTATTGCAAACACAAGGTGGTAGTGTTTTCCTACAGGATAAAAAGATAAAACAAAGGGCCCGTCCTTCTGAAGAAAAACTTTTTTGAGATTGATTGTCCTACAAAATGCGAAGGCAAAACCAACAATTGGTAAAATGCTTTCATTTCTCTGCTTTCCAAAGGAACACAGTTTTTCCAGATGCAAGAGAAACGGTCTTTTAGAGTCAAAAAATATTTAGCAAGTCATTATTAGAAAAGAAGCAATGCTGCTTTATTAAAAGAAACTGGAAGACTTGTTGTCTATAGTCTTTTGGGAATAAAAAGGCAATTATTTATAGCAAAGTTTCCAGGATGCATGAACCTAATATCTAATGCTGGATGTTGCCACACATAAAAATAGCACAACCAGCATTTGGCATCTATCAAGACAGCAGTCTACCCAAAGGAAAATACTTGGAAGAGTGAAGGAGATGAGAAAATTAAACAACAAGGGCAGCAAAAGAAGCCTTTTGCATCCCAATCAGGTCTTCCTATCAAAAGAACTGCTGTTGGAAAGTAATTAAAAAACCCTAAAAAAACTCAAGATTCTGGTGCTGCATATTTTCAAACAGCAATCACAGAAAAAGCCTAAAACACCACCCAGCTAAATATGATCTTAACTTTGCTGACTCTGCCTACGGCTCAAGTCAGTTCAAATCAGTGTGCTCTTACACTGTGAAAGAGTATGAGATCAAATCCTGTGACCACTGTAATTTGATAAACCAACTAAAAATCCCACATTTAGTTAAGCCAACGTAAATAAATATCCTATTTGATAATGCTTAGGATTATACTGGAAAAAGGTTATTTTTGCACAAGAAATTAAAAATTAAACATCAGATAATTTGTTGAATTACTTTTCCATTGCAGTTAGCTTGAAAGATGAGAAAAAGATTTACCTACAAAATCAGACTTACTGTTAAAAATGTACTTTTTACATGAATGTTTTCCTGGCATACCAATTTAAACCAGAGTGTTTGAAATAGCTGCCAAGTAAAATGAATTATCATTGAATTTATGAGTTACTTTAGGGCTCAACTGTGCCAGGTCTGCATATGTTGGGTAACAAATCATTTTCCTTTCTTTTTTAAAAAAGCTTTGCTCTAAAGAGTTAGTCTCATTTCAAATTTAATTTTTTTTTTTAAGTGTAGCAAGACTTGAGTGTCTGCTAAACCAGAAACTGTTATTCATGTAACTGATACAATTAAGCATTGTAATTGTATTTCACATACAAGTCCTATTAATGTCAGCTTCACCACTTAATGGTATTCCTCTGAGACTAAGCATGGTGCAATGAAAGCCGTAAGAGGCAAAGGCAGCCTGCAGAATCCCCAAATTGATCCTACAGCCTTTTTCAAATCACCAGATCAAAGGAAAGCTGATTAACCACATTTTTTAAAAATGCAAAACATTTAGATGAAGTAGTTTTCATTTATTTCATGCACAGTCTCATTAATCATTAAGAAACTCCAGACTGCTCTTAAGTCAGAAAATTAATAGGACTTTCAGGACTTCAGCACCTGCTATTGATAGGAAGAGTATGCTCTGAGTCAGGCCTGTTTCTCTATTCCTTCCCTAATGCCATCCTTTATGTTTGTCTTCTACAGACTTTGTAAAATCTGTTATTAACTCCCAACACATCCTACCTTTTGCTCCTTTTCCTGGAGTAGCTTCTACAGTAGTTTTGCCCCATATAAGTATTATCCCACCTGAGTCTCCAGTGAGCACATCGCCATTTCCCAAGAAAGCCAAACACTGAACAAATTTGGGTTTCTCATATTTCTGAAACAAAATAAGCAAGAGAAAGGGATAATTGCTTGTACTTGTTACATAATTAGAATAATGCATCAACACTCTTACACCCCGCATACACATAAGCAGAATTTAGCCTTTTTTTTTGGTATGTTTACCTCTCTGATCAGACAGAACATGGTAACAACGAAGCAAATGTACAGAAAATGTGATTTCCATTGATTTAAAACTGTTCTGGTATCAAGACATTATTACCCCAAATATTCCTTGCTTCCTCGATAATGAATTGCCGCTCCAGGTCCAGAAAAATATATGAGATTTGCCACATGTTATTATGGTATTTGCATCAGTGGGATGGAATTCTACAGCAAGAACAACTTCATTTGTAGTCTGAAATAATAACAGAAATAATATTTATTCAGAGAAGACATTAACTACTAGAAACATATCTAAACCCCCAAGTTTTAGAACAGAGATATGAGAAACTAGACAGCTCATCATATGCTTGAAAGTATTCCTAAGTGTTCTGTGCTAAGTCAGCTGTCTGAATGACTGCACATAAAATTTTATACATATTGATTTTTCACATTCATAAGAGATCTTTATTAAACTTCAGTACACAAATTAGGGTTTTACACTCCCTTTTAAATCACAAAAGCTTCTGCTCTCTCGAATAGCTAAGACTTTTGCCAAGGAAAATGAATAATGTATAAAAGACACTTTTTTGGACTGAAAACCCTGCTTAGTTTTTACAAAGACTGGTTTGCTATTCTGGATAACAAAGCTGTGACAGAGGCAAGCAAGACAACGATAATATTGTAGGATTATATCCATCATTCTCTTTCTGAAATTCTATAAAAGTTCTTTTGGGTTCTTTGTTTTCCTTTCCTCCTCATGAAGAAGAAGAAAAAAAAGAGAAGCCTGCATAACTCAAAACTTTGAAACATAGGGTCTCACCTTTGTGTTTTTACTGGCTGCATATACTGTTACTGAATTACCAACATCTTAAAATATTTCATCCTTTACCAATAGATTTTACAAACATAACAAACTGACTGGTCATTTACTTAACTTCTAATGTATATTGACCCAAACTGTCTTTGAAGACAAATCTCCTGCAGGCAATGACTACAAAACAAGAAAAGAAATGCATTTATTTCTATGGGATTTCGGGCTGCTCAGAGAGGTAGTGGAGTCTCCTTGTCTGGAGATACTGAAAACCCGCCGGGGGCACGATCCTGTGCAGCCTGTTCTAGGTGAACCTGCTTTGGCTCAGGGGTTGGAGAGATGATCTCCACAAGGGCCTTCTAACCCCAGCCCTGTGATTTACACCCACGCTTTAAAGGACTATACAGAAGAGTGCTGCTAAATTACATCTTTGGGAGAAAATTTTCCTACTGTACCACTTTCAGCTTACTTTAGTAAAACAGTCTTCTTAAGTTTCCTTTTTTTTTTTTTCATGGCCATATTTATTGAGTTCTGTTTCTCACACAGTTTTCACGTGAGCAAATCTGCTATGTCAAAAAAAATCATTTGGAACTTAAGGACTGAAAACATTAGCGGAGTTCTGCTGAGAAAAGGCTTCTGTTTTGCACCCCAGCTCAAGGGATGCAACTCTGCTCACACCATCTTCCACAGAAGGTGTTCAAGATACTGTAAGACCAAGTCCTAGATGTGAGTAAGTACTGAAGGGCAAGCTGTCCTTGCCAAATAGTTTTTAGCCAACTCTGAAACACCAAGGAACTCCCCTCAGAGCAAAACCAGTCAAAACATCACGTCAGTGAACAGGCAATACAAGGCATGTGCCAAATAGTTTCACATAAAATATCAAAAAGGAAATTAATTAAATGTCATAGAATTAAATTACAACTTACAGAATACAGTTAGTATTGGCCAACATAATCAAAAGAAAACAGGTCAAACCAACCTGATTTTGTCATCTGAAATGGCAAGTCTGTAATGATATAGACATATATGCTTGTAGAGCATGATTTATAAAAATATACAAATACTCAGTTCCACATGGATGTAATAGCTGCTTGCTTGATATTGGATAACACAAAGGACTGGGTGTTCCCAGTGAAATCAACTTTACATGAGAACTGAGTGCAACACCTCTGAACACATCTCATTGGTCTGAAATTTGGAAAGGTTCAAAAAGAAACAGAAAAGCAGTCAAGACTGCAATCCACAAAAGTACTTAGGACTTCAAATGAGAAGAGACACATACTGAGAATCAGTAATCAGAATTTGACTCAGAAAAATTTGAAATAAGGAATGTCTAAAAGTATTTTGTTTTTTTAAACACCTACTGACTGAATCAGCAGTTTAGTTTCTTAAAGTTCCCAACATTTATTTTTTTTAAAATTAAGAAAACATCATACAATTGCTTTATTTGCATTGGCTCTTAAGGATAAGTAAAATGTAATTACAAACCCTTCAAATGTAATTACAAACCCTTCAATATTCAAAACCCTTCCAGTAAAGAAGTTAAGAATACATTTCTGTGGAACCCTAAAACAAGCCAGCAGTATTACACAGCTGCAGTTTCCAAGTAAGATCAAAAGTGTGCCTCACAAACTTGCATTTATGGGAATAAAAACCACTTGTATTTCAGAATATTCATGTGCAAAAATTACCTTTATCTCTGCTATTTTTGATTTCCTCTGCCAATCCCACACAGTAAGCATATGCTCGTTAGAATCATCAATTACACACAAATGGGTACCAGAATCCTAAGGGAAAAAGAAAAAAAAAGTACTGACAAAGTAATATCATACCCATTTTAGAAACAGGGCAGGGCAGAGGTATTAAAAAAAAATCCCCAAAGGTAAAAATATAAATTAATCAAGTCCTTTTAAAGTAATTACAACCTCAATATATATGGAATTTTCCTTTTTTTCTTTCTTAAATACAGACACAGATTTTTGTATAATCTCATAAAAAATGATCACGCTTCAAATAACATTCTAGGAAAGCTTTAAAAGTATCTGACCAAGTCTTTACTCTGGTTTTGTTTGTTTTATTGCTGAGTTTTTGTTGTTTGTTTGTTAGTTGTTTTTTTTTTTTTTGCTTTCTTGTTTGCAATTTCCTGCTAGCAGCAAAAAGATTTCTTTTTCTATTCTACAAATATTTTGTTTATCCTCAGGTCTCAGAGGACACACACACGGCTCCACTTGTGTTTTTTCTCCTAAATGCCACCATCACATACACACAACTACACAATCAAATTCTGTAGCATGTCTCATTTTTTCCTTCTGGGCACCAGCAGTTTCATCATGTAGTTGGTAAAACTGCAGCAAAGGTAACACTTTCTGAATAAAACAATGCTTACAAAGCAGGCAGAGGAGCACCTACAGTATCAAACAACCGAAAGCACTTACTTTGAACAACTTTACAACAAAATGGTAAATATATGGCTACATGTAATTAAAGGAACAGAGAAAAAAATGTTAAAACAAAAATGTACTTATTCCCAGCAACACGTATTTGCACAAACCAGCTGTTTCAAGGACATTTGTAGAAAGATTTTGCATGAGCCTTTAATAATCTTAAAGTTAATTCTTGCACTTCATTCTCTAACAAATTATGAAAATAGAGATGGCTAAAGTTATTATTCCCAAGCATTACTCTATGCAGTAATATGCAAATATACATGTGAATTATTACGTGGGAAGAAACCCTGAAGACAGCATTGGCAATATACTCAGCTTTTGTGGGGGTTAGTAAATTCTGTGCTAAAACCACTGTTCTAGATACTGCATGCAAACTGTTTCAGTCTCATTAGCAATCATGTGAGACCGTAATAAAGTATCAAATTCAGTTTCAACTGCAAAACAGAACCAGTAAAAACTAAAATCTAGTCCTCAAAAATTCCCTGGGTTTTTTGTTTTTGTTTTTAAAATGATGGAATGCATTCTTATTCACGTTGAAAAAGATCTGTATCCAAGTATGTAAGTTTCATTGCTTTGTTAGAGTGACAGGAATATCACTATTCCTTTCATATTATTTACTGAAACACAAAACGTACTATATCTCACATAGCAACATTTCAATGCTATGAAATTTCTTTCAATTGCTTTCTTTCTTTCAATGCTAAGTGAAACTGCAGCAAGAGAGCACAAGAATTTCTTTTAACAGGTTACCCAGAGACATTGTTGAGTTTCCATTCTTGGAGATTCCCAGAAGCCAGCTGGACCACAGCCTGACCAGCCGGCTCCGACAGAACCTTCTGTAAGCAGGACAGTGGATGAGGTGATCTCCAGACATCCCTTCCCACCTCAGCTGCCCTGTAAATCTCCTCCTCTACTAGCAAAATACTGCAGACATTGTTTTTCTGCATTTTTTATTTTTTACATGTATTAATTCTTCTTGACGGAATGCAAGAATTCAGCCTGGGTTTTCAGGAGGTCTAATATGTCTCAGTTTTTTGGCAAAAATACAGTGGCAGCTAAAAGATTAAAATACGTCCATATTTTACAAAAAAACCCCAATTCATTTCCAAATTTGAACTGAGAACTTTCTGAAAGCCAAGTAGTGCATCTCCATCTGCTACAAATTTTTCTGATAAATTCTACGGGCCCAGTAACAAAGACCTGTATTTTTTTTTTCTATGTAAAAGTAGAAGCAAAAAGTGAACAAGCCATTCCTCAGGAAAAAAAATAGTACAAGATAATGTGAGGGGTTTTTTTTTTAAAATTTCCTGTTGATGGATAAAAACCTACTCCAGCTGTGAAAGCAAAAAAGTTAACCCTCCTGTGAGAACTCACTAAATTTTGTCTTCGCAAACCTCACTAATAAATTTGTTTTCAACGTCAAAATAAAAATAACCAAGCTCCTCACAAGCAAAACCAAACCAACAAACCCAGTGTGGACTTCAATTTCTGGTTAAGGTTTTTCTTGCCTGCTATTTATTTACCGTGCTAGTTTGTTACCGCAATTTTACATGTGCCATTTCCTGTTTTTCCAGCTAGTTTGCTGTCAGCCGGTTTTATAAAGCATACAGAAACTTTACTGACACACTTTTAACACCAAAAGAGATCAGCCAGACAGCCACATGCAAAACCTCCTGGGATTTCCTTCCCGTTTCCACAGGACTGGCCACGTTATTTAATACACCAAGGAACCGCGCCCATCTTACCGCTTTGGAAAAATCCAAGCAGCCCACTCCGCGCTCAAAGGTGCCGAGGCCAATAACCTGCAGTGTCACCAGGCTCACCGAGTCCCACACTCTAACATGGGGCTGCAGGGGCTGCGTGGAAAAGCAACAGGACAAACAGGTCACCAGCAGGGAAAGCACCGCGAGCCGGCGCTGCGCTTTGTTAAGCAGATGCTGCCTGAATTACAAACTGCGGAGCAAAATGCAGGATGACCTGGGCTGGTGATGCTGCTGGGTACTACCCTCAAAGTCAAAAGGGGAGAGTCAAGGCTACGTTGTTCCTTATGACTGGGCTACCAACGTGGCAGCGGTGCCATCAAGGCAGGAAAGTGGCATTTGGTAGTTGTGAAAATACTTTGACCAATTCAAGTAATTGACAAATGATGGAAGAGTCATCTTGCATTTCAGACCCCGGACTAGAGATATTATGCAACAACTGAAAATAACGATCAAACCTGGGCTCATTATATAAAAATTAGGGAAAAAAGAAAAGAAACAAACCCTGGTGCACTGAGCCTCTTAACCATCACCAACCACTCAATGAAAATGTCTGTGGTTATATTTCATACAACTACCATCCCAAATTAGCTTAGAAACAATCACAAATAAAGTGGGAATTAACTTGGCCTAAGGACAGCATTCACCACTGAATATATATTCACCACTGACAATAAATCTTTGCACTGGTGGAATAACAAACCAACCAGCTTTAACAAGAGTCAAAAAATGCTCGGTGGAAATCAGGTATACAAAACCTGCCACATCAATTTCTTACAAAATATAAAAAATTAAGTTGAACATCTGAAAAAGAGTTACATTTAACATGTTTCTACACTTTGTAGCATCTGTCTTTTTTCCCCCTTCTGTTTATAACCTCATGAAAATAATCCAATTATTCAAGTCCTGACAGAATTATGCCAAGAGCCAGAGAGGAGCATTTAAACACACTTGCTCTCAAATGAGCAAGTTTTTGGGAAAGCTTGGAACACCTTCCATGGGTTCTCAAAGTTGATTTCCTCTTCAATGAAGCCTTAAGACTATACTGACCCACAGAACTCGGGATTTGCTCTCCCTTGGGAGAAGATATATTGAAAGTAATATGACAGAAATGACATGGCCTTATACATCAATTACAAGCTTCATGTTCGCTTGCAGATAAAGGATTTTATGAGCTTCTGCTCTTTTTATTATAAGGTTGAGTGTTTCATTGTTACTGTCTTTTGCTAGAGATACAGGCTGTTACCTGAGAAACTCAAAATATCTCAGTAAATGCAGTGCATAATATAAACTGCAGACAGAAGGTGATGATTAAAAAACCCCAAACCACTTTTTCCTGATTTTCAAAACAAGATACTACTGCTCAACAGCTCTATTACTTACCCTTCCATCTTTATCCACTCCAGCTAACTGTCCTGTTGCAATTCTAATTTTGTCTGGATGAACTGCAAGACTAAGACAGACAGAAATATGACTTGCTTTTGCTGTCATAGGTCTTCAAAACTGAGAGGTGTTCTGTAAATTTTTTTATTTGTTTCTCAACAAAAACCCATGAAGACACTTATGATCCTAAATCCCACTTCTAAGGGGACAACTTGAATGTTTCTCATCAGGTATCTCATTCCACACTGTATTGACTGTTTGCTGACACACAACCAGGAGTGCCAAAGAGCCACCTCCACATGTGCTCTGACACATCTTAAGGTTTGCACTACACTGGGAGTCCACTGTAACAAAATCTATATTGTCTCATAATGAGCCTCCTACACACAGTTATGTGCCATATTTATAAACACTACAGTGTATTTTATGCCTAAATCTAGAGATGTCATGAACCTGGGGAAAAAAAGGCAGAAAAGTTGGGTGAGGGCTTGCCTGTGCACCCAGGAGTCAGGGATTACTGCCACTTGGAATGAGTTACTGATGTAATTGTACTAATGAAGTGTGGTGCACTACTAAAAGTGGAAGTGGAAATCTGTCCTTGCTTATCACATTTTGCTTTGAAGCTGATGCGAAAAAACAGACTTCAGATGATACATCCTCTCAGTCATAGGGATTTTTTGATCTACATCCTTGCTTACTTTCTCTGTGAAATTACAAAGGTGAAGAAAGCCATTGAAAGAATAAAGGGGGCCACGGCAAACCTGAAGAGGTCATAATGACTGACACCAAAATATTTACAATTCAGTTCAATTTTCTGAATGAAAGTGAAGAACACAACACTGGCAGCACTCCTCCCACAGAAAGCAATTACACAGACAGGAGAAAAGAGCTTCAGATGACAAATTTTCTCCAGTCAGGTCCAGCACAGTAGAGAGTTTATGTTCACCATTAGATTTTGTCCACTACTCTTCAGACTAACACAGCAAATTCTGTAATTGCCTTTGCACCCACAATGACATTGGCTTCAATTTTCCTTCTTCTCTAGTTCTTATTTTTTTTGCAGACATCCTTCTGATTTCCCTGACTCTCTTTATACTCGGATGGGGCATCTTTTAAAAAATGAGAAAATGATTGCTCAGTTCTCCATACAGTTGTCCTTCAAGACTGCACTTTTGCCATACTGCCTGTAAACAACTAGAGTTAGGCTAACAACAATTTTTTATTTTTGGGGGAACTATTTGGAATAATTTATGCCAAGATCCTTTGTTCAACCTGGCACTCTTAGATTGTATACATATCCCCTTGTTTTACATTTAAACCAGACACCCTAAGCTAGCATGGACTGCTCTAACACCATTTGTTTGTGCTGTGTTTACTGTAGTGAAACCTACTGGGACTGATTAAACAGGAAATAATTACAACTGTGATGACATTAATTAGTTTGCACATACAGTAGGAGAGGAAAAGAAATATTTCTGCATTGTTACCCACACACCCACATGCAAATGTTGCATACTAACCATTTAACGCAGTCTGTGTGACCCAAGTAATGCCGCTGGGTTCTCTCCTCATAGTTAAATAGTACCACCACTGAGGCAATGAAATACACAATTTCTCCGGTAGGAAGGAGGTAAACATTGGCTCGACAGTCTCTTCCACGATACCCATATCTATATTTTTTTATTAGTCAAGGTTTTCATAATCACTGAATACCAGAAAAAAAAATCAACCAGCTTTTTTTTTCCTTAAAGGATTCCTGGGGAGCTCTCATGTCAGAAAATGCTCTTTAAGTTTTTCCCTCTGGAACTATGGCACAATCTCACTAACACAGTTCAAAAAGAAAAGAAAACAAACCCCATACAACTGGACATTAGGAAGCCAAATCCCTCAGAAAATGGTGATCACTGATGTTAAAAAGAAGATATGGTAGAATTAAAGCAAATGCAGTATTGAAGTTTTGTAAAAATTTCCATGTGAAATTTCATTAGGTAACAGCAGGACTTGCTATTCTAATTTAACATTTTTTACAGCAACAGAGCTGTGTATCAGCAGACTGGGCAGCAGAGAATTGCTTTCATTTCGCCTTTTAAAAACAATTCCTAATGCCCTACAGAAAGAGGCAAGCTTCTGCACAGCAGCTGCCAAGTTCAGGAAAGAGTTCTTTGGACTGTTTTAAGAGTATTTTTTAAACAAACCAAATTCAAAAGGAATTTACGCAGTGAAAAATATGCTATCCAAATCTACCCAAAATATATAAAAGGCATTTTTTCTGTAGGAGTATGCACAGCTCCTAATGACATTCAGAAGTTTTACACACTGTGAACGAGCCTTGGTTGGCACTGATCAAACATTATTACAACTCGTTATTTCTTTGGAACAGGTGCAGTTTTCTTCTTCTCGACTATTAATGTGGCTGCCTGCCTACATTTCAGTTCCCTGGGTCACCAGGTACAATTAACATCATAACTCAGACTTTAACATCTAACTCTGTAGCCCCAAAAATATTATTTTCCTGTTATGTCCTGCACTTTAGAGAGCTTTCCACTTCATTGCCAACTAATGCACCTGCAACAGCAAGAAAAATATGGGAAATACATTAAGCAACTTTAGCTAGAGGATTCCAGCTTCAGGTCCTGGCTAATCAGGTAAATAAAAGGAAGTCACACGAAGAAAGCTCGATGGACGAAGCTGGCCCTTTCTCATAAATGAAGGCAGGTGCAGTAGTTCAAGTCTGGGAGTATCTAAACTGGTATCTCCTAATCTGATAGCCTGACCTCCCTTCTCCACGGAAAAGGGCTACCTTTCTATCAAAAACAGCACCACACCCCCAAAAACGCCCCACTACACTGCCCTTCCTCTTTTGCAGTCCCACCAGACCAGAGGAACACTTGTAAGATTAAACACATGCTGTAACTAAACAACAGTTCAAAGAGGGACACTGCATTCAGTTGTCAATTAAACCCCTTTGGAGTGGGGAAAACAAATAGATTTGTATCTTGCTGTCTTCCGTTTAGTACAGAAGAACACAATGGCTCCTCTGAAGCAGAGATTGTTCACTGGCTTGCTAAGCAAATGATATCGAGAGAAACGCTGATACAACGCGATGCTGAGGGCAGAAAAAAAGGATGCCTCCGTTTCTCCTCCATTAGTATTTACTTACCCACTAGATTTTCCTCTTTCTTCGTCTTTTAAACACTGATGGAACTAAAAGAAACCCCAGAATGGCCTTTTATAAAAAAAACCAAACAAACCAAACAACTGAACTTTCAAAAGCAATGGGCTACAAACCAATACAAATATTTTTTCTATCCTGAAGCATTAAGAACGCTATTTTAAATACCTTCTCAGAGGAGAGAGGCAGATTTTGCTCATCTCCTGTATACAATAGGGAATGTATTGATAAGGATTTAGTAAGATTGACATCTTTGAACATTCATCCTAGAAAAAGTATTAATGATTTACACAAACATGGCTTTCCACAGCAGAAGTCTTCCATGCTTAGCCAATCTAGAGCTAAATACTTTGGCACCCACCACTGAGCTCTGACATTCATAAACCTGCAAGAAAAAAAAATTAAAAATTACATTTTCTCAGTACCTTCCTTTACCCTTCCTACAAAATAAAGTACCAAAGAGTGGCCGCATTTTCTAGAAGCAATTTTTTTACAGGCATGTAAAGGAACCTCCTGTTTTGTGGGACAAACTTTTTTGCTTTCTTCATTCTCCATCCCAGACTACCTTGAGTGAAAAAAGAGGGGTTGTTGCTCCACAGCAGTTTTTTCCTTCTCCACACACGCAGAACAAAGCAGCAGATACAATGCAATACAATTAATGCAATACACTTAATGCAATAATTAACTATGTCTCTACAAAAAAAGGGGTGGCACAACTTTGATGCTTGATTTCCACTGAATTTTAATGTTAATCTTTCAGTGAAACTGATGATTAAATCAGGGAAATTGAGAGATAGTTGCCTTGATATTGTGATTATTTCTCACCAAGTACAAGGACCGTTTTGTCACAACATTAGATATGTTTAAAAACTTTAAATTTTCAGGTTTGTTTGTTTGTTTGAACTGGCTAAAAACAGCTACTGCTCTCACGAAAAGTGATCCACTGTACACCAGAATTCAGCAGTATATTTACCACTGTCTTCAATTATTCTTAGAAAGAAGAGCACTATTGCTAAAAATAATCCCATAAAATGGAGTCTGAAATACCCTCCCGAAACTGAGCTACTATATACTGGGTGAAAGAATCTACACAGTCACTGTCAAAAGCTGCACTGCCTGTGACCTCTGAAGCTACTAAATAAGCCAATTTTGCTATTACTAGGAATGTCAGATATGCTTTAACCAGTTCTGAAGTGCAGAAGCAAAGACTGCACTACAAAGCAGGGATACTCAAACTAAATTATTTAATTTAAATGACATCACTCAGGAACCAGACACAGTCAAGCTCAGACTTCCCCATGAGCTGCTTTATCTTGCCAAGCAGCTTAGGCATTTCTTCAAATGACAATAATCTGCAGGGCAGACAAAAGCTAAGTTTCCCTAGTTGAATCCACAGTACAGGGTATCAGTAGGTGAATAAGCCTACATGAAACAGTTCATCTAAAAAGGAGACAGCCCCCCACCTCCCAAATCAACCAACAAAAAACCACCCAAATAATCTGTCTGTTGTTTCCTTGAAGTTGCTCATAGTTGACCAGCATTTTCCAAAAGAGTAATAACGAAGTAAAACCCAATTATAAAAAATCATCCAGAAGGCAAAGGAATTAAAAGAATTCAGAACAAAACCTATAAATGGAACTATTCAACATTCAGTTGAGGTCTCAGGTGCAAAACACTGACATTAGTAAAATACTCAGTGAATCACTGTCCCCATGACTTTTTAATAAGGTGTACAGGGTTCAGTTTGCCATCACATTTGCAAGTTACAGCTGTCTTGCAGATTTGTTCCCCTTGCTAAACCTAGGCATAAAGGAGAAGATCTGCTGCTGCTGTATTTTCCAAACTGAAGAGGAGTTTTGTTCAAATTCATAGAGACCAATATTTAGTCCTCATACATTTTACCGCCTTTTCCTTATTTTCTTCACCTTTGCATCCAAACTATACCCTGCACTCATAAATATACTGGTCTGATTTGGGATGACATTTCCTTAAACAGATTCCAAAACACATGAACAGTCCATTTTGACTAGATTTATTTCACTTTAATTAGACCTCAGCAGCCAACTGGTTTAACCTGAACTTAAGGTTCTTGGACATTAAAAGTGTCCACACTGGGATTTGCACCTACTTAACTGAGGGTGTGATTTCATGATCAGTTTTTATCAGTCCAAACTGCTCACTGATGCTGGAAAAATAGAGCTGATGTTCCTCCAGTATGCCAGTTCCAGTCCTCGCATGTTTGCGAGGCAAATCAAACTAACATATTGGTTCTGCTTAAAAATTAACCTCACAAAAAAAGGATTACATTTCAGCCAGATCACTGACTGACCCAATTGACTCCACAGTCATGAGTGCCAGCAACAGCAACCAAGAGCTGTGATGGCTGGAAAATTGGGTTCCACAGCTTTACAAAGCATGAATAAGGGCTCTGTTTTCCTTCCAGTCAGACTATAATCTGAAACTCCTCCTGACACTGACAGTGTACCATCAACATTCCTAAAAAATCTTCCTGCTTTCAGCAACATCAGAGCATCAAACTTCAGATTATTACAACAACTCAAGTGCTGCCTAGACATGTTATTTTACTGAAGTACTAAGAAACCTACACAATCACAGCTTATTGGAAAAATCTGCAGAGATGGGGGAGTGACAGGAAGACCCAAACGTATGCAAAAGCACATCTCTTAAAATGAACTTAATGTCTGATCTGGTAAACTTGGAGAATTGTCGTCAGCCAGACACCTACTCAGTTCTTCAAATGATAAATTTATTGCATTTAATACTAACTAATTTCCAAAGAAATTAACTGCTTCACTTTGGAGCTGAAACACAGAAGCAGTGCAAAGGATGGCTGCTTCTGCAATCCTCACTCCATAGGAAAGGACAACAAACTCAACATCTTCTTAAGCCTCCTAAAAAAGGCTTCAAGACTGAAAGCCAACAGTGTTCCTGAAGCCAAGCCTACATTAATATAGTGGGAGGCAGAGCGGGACATTTTTGAAACTCTGTAACTCTCCAAAGACATGTTCTTTCGCACTAAATATAAATCAGTTAATAAATTAGAATTAGTGTCAACAGCAAAACAAACAAAGAAAACGTACAGTATTTCTGTATCTATGTAGTCTGCCATTTAAAGTTGTACTATACAGGAGTTACAAACCATTTCCATTGTTATATTAATTTGAACACTTTTCCTCACTGTTTAGTTTTTACCTCTTAACAGAGAAGAGACAAGGCTGGATTCTAAAATGGAAAAATGCAAGACAAGACAAAAAGGGAACAGTGAGTAGTTACTGATATTAAGGATACACCCACTCCAGTTTTAACTTTTCAGGAGGCAGCTCTGTCCTAATATCATCATAGTTTTCTACATCAGAAGGAATGAACATTGTGATTGGTCGGCCTCGCATGAACATCTTGATATATTCTCCCTCTGTTGAAACAAAAAGGCACATTAATCATGTGGCAAGTTTACACAAGAAACAAGAACAAAAGAAACCAGTAATAAGCATAGAGATGCAAATCACACTGGTTATATAACAATTATTTTTGAAATGTGAGCTTGGTAAAGGCCCAGATTTTATTTTTTTAAATGGAACATTAAACACACACAGAATAAGCGTTAGTTGAATTTGTGATAGAACAGACTGAGCACCTAACATTTTAAACATGCAAGTTAAGTTATAAAGGCAAAATCCAAATTCAAATCTGAAACAGAATAAATAATTAGTCATAGAATTAGAGGATAAGGTATTTCAGGTTGAAAAGGACCTGAGGAGGTCTCCAAGTCCAACCTCTGCCTGGCCATGAGGCCAGCCTGGGTTCCTCAGGCTTTTGCCTAATCCAGATTTGAAAAACTCCTAGGATGGAGATGGGGCAGCCTCTCCCAGCACCTGACAGTACCTCGGGGCCTTTCCCGCAGACCTTGCTCCCTGCAGCCCCTCTGTCCCCACACTGCATTCCTGCCAAGGACTCTTCTCTCCTGCAGGTGCAGGACTCGGTATCCGTCCCTGCTGAATTCCATGTGGTTCCTGCAGGCCCATCTCTCCAGCACAGCCCCTGGGCCCCCAGTCTGCTGTCACTGTGCACCTGAGAGCGTACTGTGCCATCCACCTCAGGGCATTGCTAGAGATGCCGAGCAGGGCAGGGCCAGGCCAGAATCCTGCAGACCCCATGTGTCACCTACTGGCCACCAGGCACAGTATGACCCATTAACCACGACCCTCTGAGGCCAACCATCCAACTGGTTCTTTCTCCCACCCAGCTGCCCACCTTCCCAAATCCTAACAGCCAAGCTAAGACACAAGGCCACTGCAGGAAAAAGTGTCAAGAGCTTTGCTGACTAATATAATCAAGGATTATATATCATCAAAAACTAATGCAGCAAGCTGGGTTACTAAGCATTCTGTCCTGAAGAATGGGAAGAAGCAACAGCTCATAATGACTCCAGCTAATATTGTCTACAGCCGTGAAAAAACACATCTGTCTCTCTATGGGGGCATCTGAGCACTTCACAAGCCTTTAGGAGTTCCTTTTCAAGGAAAGTAAGCTTACCTACCACCAGGGAAAATCACAGCTTCATTTTAAAAAGCACGGATGACAAAGAGCCAAATATTTCATTAACTTCGCATCAATGAAGTAGTAACTTTTTATAGCTCTTCAACTTCTTTAGTAATTAATATCCACTTTTAGTATAAACATTAACCAAAGTAATATAATATTCTACTGTGAATTTGGGACGCTGACACTTTTTTATGAGTGGGGATTTGAAAATCATAGCAGACACAGGGAACTCAGAGTTTAACCCAAAATTTAAATAGTTGAGTAGAACTATATATGTTGAGTAGAAGAACAGCTGTAAATTAGCAATACGGCATTAAGAAATCTCTTATCACATTTGACACATCTAACACAAAGACCTAAAATTAAGATTTTTAAACAATTACTTTTGTACTTCTTTAAGAAAACAAGCATGAAACAGACTTCCCCATAATGCCCAAGGAATGCTTGGAAATATTTCCCCAATTAAGCACAAGATTAATACTCAGACTGCATGATTGTGCAATCTAAGTTTGGCATTCCCTAAAACATCTGAAATTGAAATTATGAGAAACTCAGACTTATTTCCACAAATCATAGCTTAATAGCTCAAGTCAAACTTGAAGATCTAAAAAGGCAACAGAAACCAGGTGATTTTGGTGACAGCAGAAGCAATGTAGTCTCAAAAATAGTCTCTTCTGCTTACAGAAACATTTTTAGAAGATGCAAAGAACAAGAAATAATCAAAGTTGTGAGCTAGACTAACCTTAAACTAGGATTTCCACCCTTCCCTGAATTTGAAATATCCCTACTGTACAGAACACAGAAACATATTCTGTCTAACTGCAATCAGAGAACGAAAGAAGAAAAACTTGTAACTATTTTCATCCACTAAAGATACAAAGCAGTTTTGTACAAAATTTAGAAACTAATTCTGGACGCTCAAGCTAGACAAGATAGAAAAAGAGGAAAAACAAGACTACTGAAAAAATGTGGTGAATATTCTAGGTTATTTAAGGGAAGTATTTCTGATCATAGAGGATTTTATAATTTTATTTATGGTGTTGTGTGAAAGTCTGTGGAATACCTCCTCAGGTCTAAAAAGACCAGAAAGCACTAGCTTGGAATACAGCAGTGATGATCCTAGCACTCAGCAATTATTTGGACAGCACTGACACATACAGGAAAAATCTATGGTGACCAAATCATGTAATATATTCAGTAACTCCTAACTTAGAAAAAACTACCCATGAACCTGTGTGTGATTTTAACATCACTGCATTGCTTAGATTTAACTAGTTCAGTGAAACTGTGTACCTGAACATAAGCTAGTTAGAAGCGTTCTCCTATATGTGTGACACTCACCGTGAAGATTTCCCAGCATACATGGCTCAATTTGTCAAAAACTTTTGTTTTTCCCCTTAACACACTGTAGTTGGAGTTCTACGTGCTTAAGAGTTTTAAATATTTTTTGTTTGTTTGATGAAACAGACCATTATCAAATTTACCGAGTTCCCAGACCTGAAAAATATTCTTAGTGTTTTCAAGTCAACCTTCTGAAAACAAGAATGCATTTACTTGAATTTTGTGTTGCTTTCTATCCTGATAGAACATTTACCCTGTGCTGCAGGCAACAGCTCAAATACAACTGAAAACTAGTGCAAAACAGACCCCACGGGTTCAAGAAATTATTCCTGAACAGAAATCGCAATAATTGAACAATTTAAAACTAACACATATATAAAGGTTTTTCTTCTTTAGCATATTAATACAAGGAAAGTTGAGCCACATAAGTCCAGTATTAAAGGAAGAAATATTGAAAAGATGAAAAACGGTTGCCTCGCTTCTTTCCAAGAACAAACATGGGTGCTTTGCACAAGAACCCCATGAGTCCCTCCACTAAGAACAGTAGAAAACCTGTCTCATAAATTAAAAAAGAACAAAGAAAATCACTCCCTGGTAGCTAAATTAGACACAATAGTTATTTTACCAAATGTGCATTGTTTAATTGCATTGCTAAGAAAAGCTAAAGATTGGAGCTGTCATTAGTTTGACATTAATGTTTAGATAATTACTCCAAACTAGTACCATGTCTCATTTATCCACCAATATATTTTTTATAGTATGTATATTCAGAGATAAAATAACACTGGCCAAACCCAAGAGTAATGTATTATTTCTATTAAAGGCTGGCACCCAAAGTCTTATTAAAGCCTGAGGGTATTTACAAAAGACTGCTCATTGTTAAACCATAAATTCTTGACTTAACGCTGACCTTGAAACTGCTGGTTCCATAAGATCAGTGCAAAATGACACTACAAATCTAGGATCAAATTTCTCATTGTTCCTTAGAACAGTGGAGACAACCTGCAACTGAAATTCTTATGGATGGAGGCAGCTGCACCTGTTGGACTCTGAAGATGAGAGAGATGAAGAGTCCAAGAGGAATTCAGTCAAGTCACCTGGCAGAAGAGGCTCTCCTGGAGCTCAGGGAAAAGAATATCTACTGGGCATTCAGATACAAATTAGCTCTCTGAAGTTCCCCATTACAGAAACAGCATTTTTTAACCTTTATTAGCTAGCTGCATTTACTCCAGATGACCTTTGAAGATACATATTTAAAACACTTGTTAGAAAGACACGGGCTATGAAAACTTGATTAAGCCTCTACCCAAAGAAGAGGAAGGATTAGGAAAAAACAGACAACCCACTGAAAGATTTTTTTTGTCTAAGACTGTAAATTTCCTCGTTAGAATAACCTGTAGGGCAGGTATAATATTAATGTAAAAATCTTTTGAAATACTAGAGAGGATGGCAGCATATCAACACTATTCTCAAACAGCAATTAATTGCCTGAGGCCAAATTCTTGTACTTGCAACTTAAGAAAATCAGTGATTTAACTCTTTCATACTATACTTGCTCAACTGAATGATCAAGAGCACTAGACTATGTTCCTTTCCTGCAGCCTCACTATTTTCCAGTACAAAGCAGCATGTCTAGACTTCTTTTTCCTTCTTCTGGGAAAAAAAGAGACTTTGTCATGTTATGACAGATAGGTATGTAAGGGATGCAAGGAAGAAAAAGTCAAAACTTTTGAAGAGAGTGGGTAAAAAACTTACCAAACCCCAACCAACAGAAAGTCCTTGACAATTCTGGTATCTACCAGCCTGAAAACACCATGGATGAAACTAAAAATCCTTTATTCCATATAAAGAGATGTTCAGACCCCACTATCCACCGTGCAGAAGCATCTGGGGAAGGTGGGGTTGGGGGATGTGTGTGGAAAGGGCCAGGAGGGCATACTGTGAAGAACCCTTGGCACTTGCTAAGTTAATTAATCTGCAACTGCAGACATCCTATAAATCCTTTCAGATATGGATCAAACCAACTGAAAAGTACAGTCGAAGCTCTGCAGGCAGCACACCCAGATGCCATGAACTATCCACACCACACAAAAAGTAACAGCTGAGGCCCAGAGTTGCTACAAAAGGCAGCACCAAGTGGCTGCAGTGCCCTGGCTCCAGGGCCCAGCTCTTCACCGGGAACAGCTGGAGCTGCTTTTTGTGCAGCTTTGAGCTCAAATTCACAGCCCTTGCCAAACTCTGCTTGGCTTTGCAATATTTCACCTCTGGAGCCTCAACAAACTCTTAACACAAGTGCCAGGGAACACAGGATCAGCACTCCCAATTTATGCTCCCAGGATTGGCTCAGGCTTATTAGCCTCACAGAGCAGCCCTCTGGGCATGCTGGACCCAAGCAGACTCCATGTAGGTCTTAGCTCTCCATGGGTTCCCCAGAGGTTTGGGGAAATTATTAACTCGGCCCCAAAGATGCAGAAACACTTGACTAAAATGTGGCCCCAGTTAGCTGAAGTGACACAAAACACTGCTCAGAATGAGAGACACACAGAGAGAAGCCAGGACATGGTGAGGGCACATGTAAAGGTGGTCTTCAGAACTGTTCAGGCATGTGGCTTTGCAAATTAATGTAATGAGTGGGAGGAACATCATGTCTTGGCTCAGCTCACCCTAGTCCAGCCTGACAGATACCTAACATGCCCCCCCCAGTGCCCTCTCTCTGCTTGCATCAATTTTTTTTATTCTGCAGGGTAATGCAGCATCCACTTTGGAGAGCAGAGCCTTGGCTGTCACTGGGATAGACACAAACACACTCTGCTGATTTCAGAATAGCATCCAAAACCCTTCTCCTCCTACTAGTTGGGAACCTCTCAACTTCCAGGCGACAATAATGCAAGGCCAGGTTGTTTTCTTTCTGTGTATGTGACAGCATGGCTGCTCACTTCAGCACAGGTCTGCCCATCTGCTGTCAGACAGTGCATTGGGTGAGCGTGAAAACAGCAATCCTCCCAGCCTTCATACTCTGAAAAAATGAAAACGTCCAGCTATTTAACTCTCTTTTTGCATAATAAGGGCTTAGTCTGTCTCTACAGCACCACAAAATTTACATTTCATGACTATGGGTGCATGCAGTATTACACAGGAGAACCTACCAGGGTTTTGATACATTAACACTTTACACAAGGCCTCTATCCCCATTAGAAGTACTTCTGATACATCCTGGGACTGCATTGGTGTTTTCACAATAAATGAGTGGTTCAATCTTTGTACAATTAAATGGCGTGTTATAGCCCTTTTCCCTACCATTTAATTCTGGCAAGCACCTGTTTACAGCTAGAACATCGCTAGCAACTCCTGTATGTGTGATCTCTCACCATGAATAATTTAATTATGTTTTATACTACTCCAGCCTCAGGAACATCTAGGTCGTACTGTATTAAAATCTCAGGTTCCAACTCTACCAGTTTGTACTCCTGGCTTTGTGTCATCAGTGAAATTTCAGTGCTTCTACTTTCCTGTGTTAAGTTCATTAGTGTAAACACTAAGCCAAATAGGTCCCAGCAGGCTGGAGGCAGATATCAGCAACCAAAGTATCTACAGCATGTTCTTTGGAAATTTACAGCCTGACAGAGAAGAAAGGAATAAATATGTTGGTGAAACAAGGTGCTGCTAGTGAGAGGGAGCTCTAGAAGCCTGGCTGACCTGCAAGGAAACAAGTGCATCTTCTCTGACAGTCACTGTAAGCTGGCATAGTTACCTTACATGCAAGGAACCTGTTGATAAGGCATGGCAATCCAGGACTAAAACCAGGGCAAATAAATATTGTAGACAAATAGTGGACTGGCTGAAAGTTTTCTGCAAAACCTCCTTGTACCAAGAGCAGATTCCCATTAACATGAATAAACTTTTAATCAAGCCTTATTAAAAAAAAGATAAAGAAATAAGAAGCAGCAGCTCAGTAACATTAAAATTCAACTCCCAAGAATTTCTATTAAATCACCTTTGGAAGAAACCTTACAACCCAGCAATTCAGGCAAAGCAAGCTGGAAGGTAAGGCAAATGAAAAACCCTGCAGGTGATAACAGAGAGCAAAGATATTGCAAGACACACCATCTGAAAGGCTGAAATTAGTGCTTCCAAGAAGCCAGCACAAGAAGACTCATGCAATGGCACTCAAGCAATTTATTACTTTCTGTGAATCATATTCTTAGGGGAATATGAAAGGCTTGCAAAGGAAAATAATAAAAATAATAGGAAAGGAGGAGAAAAAAAGATCAAAGAAGTCTTTGTAGATTAACTCAGAAGTATCTAGAGCAAAAAGCAATTCAAAAGACATGAAAGCTACTATTCATATACTTCAGAAATTTGAAGACTGCGACACTACAAAACCAAAATCCTCTTGTTATCCAAAAAACATGCTGCAAAAAGAAATCATCAAGTAGTTTTGTAGAAGCATGTGAGAAACCTTCGACCTCAATTAATGATGTCTTCAACAAAACTGGACAAAATATTAGAAGAATGTATTTTATATTACACTATTCCTCATTCGACAAGACACTGAGGTAGCCCTACAAGTCTGTGCTGTAATTGCTCTTCGGCTAGGAAGTGTATACATAATGGGATGTCTAATGAGTATACAGCAGATTACATATATATATATACACACACAAGTTCAGTTCTAAAGGAATTAGTACAGTAATTTTGCAAACTATTACTATTTTTCATTAGGTCCCACCCCATCTAGTTTGAAATATCAACATGAGCCAAGGCATTAAAACCCCAGCTCAGTTCTATTTGTGTGTAGCAGCACCCTAAAGTGATTTACAAGCAAATGAAAAACCCCAAAAGACTCCAGCTAGCTTGGCGAAGCAGAACACTCTAGTAATATACAATAAACTACCACATCCAGGGTACATTTATTAATCTGTCTTCACCTTCTAGTTGCTTGACCAGTGAAGTTATGCTTTTTAATACTACAAATAGCTTCTTTCCCACAAGCCTTCTGCTTTCAGGCCTGTGTCCAAGAACTCTGCGGGACCCCTAACCTGAGGGACAAGATCTTACAAGCCTGTTTCTAATTTAAACCAGTGCTAACAGCACAGGGACGAATAACCAAATTCAGCCACCAAGCCCAGACCAGGATATTCTACATTAAAGCAGAATTAAAACGTGGCTGCAGGTCTGCCATCTCTCACCCCAAGCTACGATGTGCCAGTGCCTGCTGAACCTGCCAGACAGACATGCACTGCTGTTATTGAGGCCTGGTGCAATGCCAACTAAACAGTCAAATACAATCGATGAGACAAGAGACTTGCCTAGATTTGGAGTGATTTTACAGCTTTGCCTTAACAGATCTTTGGGTAATAATTTTGCATAATCTGATAAATAAACTTTACTTTTTCATTTATTGGGTGACATTAAGAATCTAGGTATTAACAACAGTTACCATTAGCACTGAAATAACTGAAGTTAAATATTGAACTCTAGCTTTTTATTACATAAAAAAAGAAAACCAAGGACTCAAAAAGGAATACTGGACACAAACAAGCTCAATATAACTCTATCTAAATGCTTCCTGCTTAAATAGTAAAATCCAGACTCCACCAAGAATCAATGACAAAAACTCCCAAATACACAATTTGGTTTTGTGACAGTATTGATGGTTTTTAATAATATGCACTGTGCCTGAACAAGAGCAAGAAGCCCAATAATGATAGACTGGGTTTCCATTTGCCCTCAGGTACACGAGCACCTTCAACAACCATATGATACAACACCTCTGATGAAAAAGCAATCTGAGGTAGCCACTGAATTTTGCACTCTCAGCAGACAAGACGCATTGTCAGCAGGGTACATTTTTTCCATTGCATGCTCCACGACTGTTCCATCCTTGAAGCTAAAACTATAGCACAGTTAAACTAACAGAAGAAAAAGTACTGGAAACTAATAAAGCACAATTAAAAAAACAAAACCCAAAAAACTTAGGAATGCAGTGAATGTTTTTCATTAATTCTTTGACATATGGTTTTTATTGCCACTCAAGAAGTTTAAGCATCTCTTATTACTTTATAATAAGTGAACAAGTGATTCATATATGGGGCTGCTATCACTGAAAACCAAACTCAAACATACAATCTCAGTGAAATAAATCACCTTTTATCTTAAAATAAGCCAGGTCTTTAACTTCTGGGTATAAAAATATGAATGCCTTATGATTAATACTTTAAAAATGTTTCTGCTGAAGTGAGAAGCAAGATGGCTTTTATAGGCAATTATAAACACCTGCTGGTAAAGAATTCAAAAGAGTAACTTTAGTTAGGGTCCTTTTAAGGCTGTAGTAAGCACCTGCTCATTTCACCCATAGCTTTATTGGATTTTCAGAGAATTTTCGTACTGGATTTTATTGTGAAAGGGCTGGTGTGGTTTACAAGGACAAACAAACAAACTGACCCTATTACCTCTGCTTCAGCACACACCCAGAAGCATAAAGCTCAGGACTAACTTAACGTGAAATACATGCAATTCAACCTGAGTGGGAGAGACAAAGGCACCAAGGGAACAAAACTGGGTACTGAGAAGGTACAAGATGAGCACTGTAACACCTGTGGCTTAGGCATGGACATAAACAGAAGAAAATCAAGTGGCTGCCCACAAGGCAGCTGCAGGCTGTGGCTCCCCACGCTGCTGCTGCTCCTGGCAGGAGAAGAGAATTGCCTACGTCTTGCTGACATTTACATGCAACACTGTCTGGGGGATTCCACACCAAACCAAAGCCAATTCTGACACCACAGCTAATGCCTTTCACTGCTGAAGCTCATCTAAGACTCTCACTTGCTCCTCAAGTCTTTCCCTTTAATAGATAATACCAACACCAACAGAAACCACAATGAATCTATACAGACTATCAGAGGACAGATATTACTGCAGTAACTTTTGCTGCTAGAAAAATTAGATTCCAAGAACTAAGCATGCAAAAATGTATTCATCTATATTTTGTGGTACTATACTATACCAATATTTTCAAAGCTGTTTCTTTATTAGGTGAATCAAAATAAGAAAAAAAGTGATTCCAGGATGTTCAAAGCAACACAAAATTGTCACCTTCCATCTCATTATCCCATGCAAACACCTTCTGTTATGAAAATCTGGAATTTCACAGTGATTCCAAACTTATTTTATGTGTGTATAAAGACAATGACGTATTTTTAACATAGATTTGCTTTGAAGCTTGACACTTTGCACACCAGCAGTCTTCCCAAGAGCCTCCTTCACAGAATTCCTAGGTCTAGGAAGCACATGGGCACAATCCTTCCGAGAGGTGAGTGCTGCAAGCATACACAGTGTTTTACACACAGCTCAGTGAAACGAGCAGCTCAGGGGAGCTGCTGTAACTTAATTAACACCGTGCTAGAGAATGCTCGCCTCTAGAGGCAAAGGCTGGCAAGCCACAAAGGAGTGTTAAAGCAGCTGTAACTTCTCATGCCTTTGCATTCTAGAACAGGAAGGTTCTGTACAAACACCATGAGCAAGGGCAACTCTTAATCCCACCCTGGCCAAGTCCACAGGATTTACCTCAGAAACCTTATGCTAAGTGTCTGTGCAACTCTTCAGCTTCCTGACCAGCTGGGTCAAGGTGCCAACTGGAAATTGGTGTACTTATGTGGCAACTGTCAAGTACACAGCAGGCTAAAGTCACCTGCCCTGACAGACAAGTGACAAAGTATTCCTAAGTATTATACTGGAAAGGATGGGTGAACCTGCTTCAACAACAGTAACTTACACGTTTTGTTCTGTGACAGTAAACACAAACCAAAAGCTAACACAGTCTCACATCCACAGATACACCCTAAAACCTGTCAAAAAATACATTCAATGGTCCATATTTAAAAAAAAAAAAAAAATCTTTGAATTCTTTAACTGCAACTGCATCCATGTTAGAGGCAGAATTGCAGTCCTGCAACACCATGTGTTTAAAATGGAGCAAATGCATTTCCTATGACAAGACTTTCCCTCCACCTCCCATATATGTGGGGCCCTACTATCTGCATCACGTTTCTCTTTCATTCCAGTTAGGCTCAGGACAGACTATGGCATGCACACTTGGAAGGTGCCCATTCATCACATCCTCTGCATAGTAGCACAGTAGATAGCGGGGAACACATCGAGGCCACTGAAGTTACAGCTCCCAGAACGAGAGCACTTCAGGATGTCCATTTTCGGTAGAACACACAGAGTTGTAGAAGGACATTGTAAGTAAATAATTAGTACTGAAGGTATTTTAGCTATATACAACTTGGTTTTGTGAAAAGCTGTTTTTACTAGAAAAGGTACTTTTAATATGACAGTTGTATTCAAAAACTTGGAAAGCTAAATTGCAGGTGGTCTGGCCACTACTGATTAGTTTTCCTTTTACAATAACCATTGCTGCACATATGTACAGTTCCACAGCTGATGTTAAGCACTGCGGCATAATGAAACATTTCTTCTTTGTTCTTGATACTTATTCATTCTCTTTCACACATCTTGTCTCCGAAGATGCTTTTGGTAAGCATCAGTTCAGAATATTTTTATACCTGTAATTTCTCTGTGAACTAGAAAAAGATAAAGCAATTGGATTCAAGTTGCTTTTTGCTTTTATTTCAACAACTCATACACTAATTTTTAAAAAATCTGAGGGTTTTTTTTTTCATTTTTTGAGGAGACCAAAAGCAATCAAACTGTGAATAATGTAAACTCGCTGACAGCACAGAATCTGAAGACTGCAGATTTGTTAATTAGCAGCAAAAAAGCACGAGACAAAACCCCTGCACATAGATCTGTTGTGTACAGCATGCACTTGGGTTACATGCTTTAGTTTTGAAACTGCATGCTTCAGTACAGTTTGCAGGACATCAAAGCAGAGTAGTTTTGCAGCACCAGAAGTGGACTTCTTTTGTTGTCACATCCCACCAGATCAGATAGATGGCTCCTTTTCCTGACAGAACAAGCCAGCAGCAGCAGGTAGCCACAGAACGCAAGATTCATTGGTGCAAAGACATACACTTCAGAAGAGATTCATTTTTCATTTCAGGAGACTGTATTAAAACCTTCAGTCTCTGCTCTTGTCTAATCAGCATTTATGTGTTGTAATATTGGCAAGACAGAAAGCTGAGATAAAACAAATCTTTTAGTTGGCAATTCTTAATACTCTGATATCTTAGGTGACACTGCAAGACTTCTACTTGAACATATATTCCTCTCCGAGGAAATTATGTGTGTCATAATTTATTTTAACTATCCCTAAATAATCCCCAAATAGATTGCAACGTGCACATGCATATAAATTTCCATAAGAAGAGAGTTGAAATATTAAGAGAATATGCAGTTACACTCTTTGATGGTGAAAAGCCAAATAAAAGATTTGTGAGAGTGCTAAATTAGAAGAAAGCGACCAAAGGGCATAGCTTAATTCTTACCTTGGCTGTTTTTTTCACGAGTTGACATTTTTGCTGGTTACGGGACAGAAATAAAATATCTTAAAACTATTTCTAAAGTCTCACTCGCACCTGCTTGGATGAAGACTGGCACATAGGTCAAAACTTTAGATTTTTGTTTTCGTAACCTCTCTCTATGCACATACACATAGAGAAAATAATTTTTAAAAAGGGGTTTGTTTCACAAAAGTAAATCAAATCCTCCCACCACCCACTTACCAAAAATTTTTGTACTTTACTAAAGATCCAATCTGATGAGGTATTTCTCCATAATTTCAAAGATTCATACATATGTCTGGAGTAACTTTTTGCCAAATGAATTCTTGGAGTTGATTAATGCCATTTTACCTCTAAACCCCTGTTTCATAAGCATATGTCCCAATGTATTCATTTACAGGAGATACTATTCAGTCAAAAGCAAATATTTTCAGCTTCATCCAGTATTTAAAAATAAACGTTTTTATTTACCTTGGCTGACAACGACATCTTTGTGCCTGGGGAAAAATTCAAAATATTATTATTAATAATATGCAAAATGCTTATCAAGGCAATACCATCTAGTTTTTACCCATTATTGCATTTGGCAATCTCATCAGATTCTGTGTACAGTATAACTGTAGTATAGGATGCTCAACAGCTAATCTTGATCATTGTAGTGCATTTTTACTCATATTATTCTATGCAGTTCACTGTATCTTTCAAGTAACTTGAAGTCTTTGGCCCTATGGCAAGGGCTTCTTAGAATTACTCTGATAGCTACAAAATACAAAAAGCTTTTAAAAATAAATTACGGAGGGCATGTGCCTTGTGCACGGAAAATTCCATTTTGAGAGTGAGAACTTGTAATAACCAAATGTTTTAAGCTGCCAAATGTCCTCAGGCCTGCATTCAAAGCATTTAACACCTGTCAAAATAAGCTGTCAGCATACAACAGCACAAATTTTTCTAGGAATTAACTCTATTGGACACATGGATTAAATGTAAGCAAGTTGCAGTTTCATTTAAACCAGATCCCTGCAGCATCACTGTATGTGCAACACAAAGTCTTCAACAGAGTGTAGTTGAGACATCTCTTCTTACCAGAGCCAGAAATGAGCTACTTATAAAAAAACTCAGTATTTTTTTTTGTGAAGAGGGAAGAAATACTAATTCCCAGCATCAGACCTACTTCTTAATAGAATAACACTCCTTGATAGGAGAATGTATTGCATAAAACAACCTCTTGAAATCATTTGAAATTCAGCAGAAAGGTATGAGTGGCATCCAGTATTTTTAGCTGGATGAAGGTCAAATTTTTATAACAGTGACAAAGGGTCAAGCATATGCATGAGGAAAGTCATCTCTGGCTGTTGGTGGAATCACCCCTTACCACACTGCCAAATGAAAAATCTAAAGTGGATTCTCAGTCTTGCCTGAAAACCACTGAATGATGGGCTGCTGTGGGAACCCTCTTACTTCTTACTGCTTTATCAGACTGATTTACAGCTCAGTGCTGACTTAAAGACTGAGCTGCATAAACAAAGTTCATATCCTGGGCTGATAGTGCAAAGCATATGTAAAACATTTCTGTCCTGGGGCCCACATTAGGGGCTGAATTCTATTCCCTTGCACAAGACTCCTGTAGCTTCAAGCAGATGAGGCCAGTGTTTCTTAATCGGGAACAATAAATGCAGTATAACAACATGCCTTCGCACAATACCAACCAGTTCTTATGGAAATGTGGCACGCAGAATGAGAGTAAGAAATGAGTATTAGTGTGCGTCCTTGTATGCAAACAGGGCCTTTGTTATAAATCTGAGCATAAGAACAAGGTGCACAACAATAAAACACCCAGTCTTCAACCAGGTGATGGTCTACAATTCATGTTTGAAGCTTTGGTTTTGCCAAATGTAGTTAACATACAACAGCTTCAAGTTATGGACAACTTTCTCTAACAATACTTAAAACTAATCTTTACTTGTCCACACTTTTGTTATATACCCAACTTTTTTCTGCATTAGAGACTGTAGAAGGGCAACATTTAAGGTCTCTCAGAAATAAGCAGACTCATAGAAAAATGAAATAAAGTACTTCTATTTTAACCATGTCTGAATCAATATATAAAGTGTCAATAAAAGTAAAATTTATTTTTTACTTTTAGTGAATTTGAAATACGTTTCACACTGTCAAAGGTATTTTAGCAGCATAGCGAAAACCCCAGCAAAAAAATCAAGGCAGAGGGTTTTGTCATTCCAAAATATTATCCTGCAGTACCCTGCTATAATCCAAATTGCAAAAGGGGCTTTTAAATTACAACAGCGAAAACTAATTATAAAAGGAAAGGAAATACTTGCAAAATATTTAATGCATAATTCCCTCACACACAGCACTCCACTGCTCTGCAGAACTCTTCAGGCTAAGCATAAAGCTGTTGTAAATATGCCGATATCCACACCCAAGATTAGTTTGTTTTTGTTCTTCCCATTCCTAGGGAAGAAGGAATGCACTTGCACCACTCTCGACTACGTATTTGACAGTCTTATATGCAAGCAAAGCAGAGCACTAGAGACACAATCATAAGACTGGCAATTACTCTGAAAGGTCTGAAGTGCTTTATTTGTCAGAATGGGAGGGGTTTTCAGGTAGTTCTGCCTTGGACCAGTTAAGGGCTATTTGAATGAAGATTAACGAGCAGATCTAGGAATCTGCAGACAACACCAAGCTGGAAGAAGCTGCCAGCACACTGGGGAGATATTGCAAATAGGAGAGGGGTCAGTCAAAAAATCAACATAACAATTTCAGCAAAATTTCAACAAAGTCAAAAAAAGAAACTAAGTGTGTGAATACAAAGTGGGAAGCCCAACTGGCAGAGTACTGAGGACAAGAGTGGGTCACAAGATGGGTCAACAATGTGGAGTTACAGCAAAAGGCAAACTCTTGCCCCTGTGCTGACAGGAGCAGGAGTAACTACTGAGCTATTCATCCCCAGAGGCCTTCACTGGAGACCACAAACCCAGAAAAGCTGCTGCTGAGGAAGGGGATGAGAGGAACAGCTGGCTACAGCACATCACCTGCTGAAGGTGACACTGAAAAGAAGATCCCTGACTATTGTCTAGAACCTGCTAAACAGTTAAACTGAGAGACCTATCTGAAATCAAAGAAGTATATTCCTACTGTTACAGTCTACTTTGGCAACATATACTATGTGAAATGCAGAAACTGACTCCAAGGAAATACACTTGCATTTTCAAATCAGCTTTAATTATGAAAAAAAAACAGTTGGAAGTTTCACATCACAGGCATTAAGCCATAAAATGTCATAATTCTGCTAATCCAAACAAGCAATATTAAAACATATTTACACAAGAATTATTTTATAATAATCTTAAAATTCCATGGCCACCTGGAGCACCAAACTGGCAGGTTATATAAGTACTCACAGTAAAAACAAAAATGCAAAAGGTCCTAGCATATACACCAGTAAGATCACTAGAATTGTGTGATTTCATAATATTTTGACTCTAAAGTTCACTTGCTTTTATGAACTAAACCAATACATACTTGTCTGCATTCTTTGCCACTTTTGATATTAATTTCGATGTTGATGCTACTCTCATCAGCTTGTTACGACTGTCATCTGAACTCTCCCAAGCACTGTGAGGTTTTTCAACAGTCAAGGATTTCTTTATGCTAGAAGAAACAAAAAGATATTTTACAATTACAAGATAATAACGTAACAATAACTGGAACTCTTATGCAACGGACAGATCAAGCAGCAGGAGACAAAAGCAGAGCTAGATCTTCCTTCAAGCTGCAGCATGAAACAGGGGAAAAAAGATTAGTCAAAAAGTTCTAACTGGATGAATGAAAACAATTGAGCAAGACAATTGCCATGTTTTATCTATTCTTTTCCATTTCCAAATGCTATTACATAAAGACTTGAACAAAATAACTCTATATTTCATTACTACATTGCTAATGAATTACAATAGTGGAAAAAATGAGGCTAAGTATACAAGCCTTAAAGAATAAATTATATTTAAAATCAATTAAGTAGATAACAATGTAATTTTTTTCCCTGATTAACTGTTCACCAGCTTTAGCACATTGATTTCCGAGGCAGAACAGTTCTATTAGATGACAGTTTCATTTGGAAGCTTTGCAGTTAGCACCTACTGAATCACATTAATGGCTTTAATCTTTTTGAAACAAATATCTGCAAACCTCTTGCATGAGTAAGACAAGCTAGGTTCGGCCTGATACTACAGACAATTAAATCCATGAATTCTGATGTCGTTTTTCAGCAATCCTATTGCAGCCAATTTACACTAACGGGAACTTGCAAATTTTGCAGTCATTAGTTCAATAATTTCACATACGCCTTAATTATGGAATAAATGTTCCAAAAGCCATCTAGGCCAAATTATCCTTCAACCAGCTGATTTAGAGTTTGCATGTGTCCTGCTAATAGTATCACACTTCATCCCGTCAGAAATGCTTTTTGCAGGAGTTAAGTCCTGAAATGCAACCTTAGAAATGGCAAGCTCCTTCCACAGCACCTCAAGAGGCTCAAAGGTCCTGCGACAAACAAGCTAATCAAATCAAGTTAAACCCTTAGGAGACTAAAAAAGGCATTTATTTTTTCCCCACACTGCAAAAGATTAGTAAGCAAGACTTCAGACATCTTTACAGTGAGATACCAGGCAAGAGAACAACAGGCCGCAAGTTCAGCTTCAGACAACTTACAGGTTTGTGCAAGACATGGAGACAGAGCCTTTATGGAGTGTTATAACATGCATCAGTCAAGTGGAAGTTTAAATATTTATTAGAGCTGTGAATTCAAGCAATGCAAGACAACAATCTTGTGAACTACAGTAAATTTCAGAATAATAAATTTCATTTTCATTTTGTTTCAGGCTCTAAATGCCAGAGGGTAAAAAAAAAATTTACACCTTCCAAAACAGTAAGGTGACAATAAAAAAATAAAATTAAAAAAAAAAAAACCAAACCAACAAAAAAACCCCAAACCAAAACAAAAAAATAACAACCAAAAAGAAACCATGCCAACTGATCTGCATAGTTTTGAAACTCAGAAGATATCACCCAAATCTTAAAAGCCATTTTCCTGACTTCAAAAAAAGCAAGTAGTATATCTAAAATGTACCTTTTTTCTTTTCTGTGCCAAATTCCCACAAAAATGAGTGGGAATTTAAGAGGCAATCCTAAATTTACTAAAGTCAAGCAGTTCTATGATCTGGGTGTAAAACCAGAACTTCACTCACGTAAAGAATCAAAGTGAGCCATCCTGCACCCCAGCAGAAATTTAAAAGGGAAGGGCAATGAAATAAAAAACACTAAGAAAAATAAAACTGCAGTCACTTTAAAGAATATTTTGAGAGTAAAAATTTGTGAACCAAGGGTTGCAATGATAAATACTAGTGTATTTAAAAAATACTGTTATGAGATATAATAAATGGCCATGTGGAAAATACACTCCATAATTCAGCTTTGTCAGACAAAATCTATGAAGTGTATTTGAGAAGGATCAAGTCAGAGTGATCATTAAATACTTTAGAATCATGGCTGATTAGAGGTAATCTACTGCATTAGGATTTTAATCTGAGAACAAAAAACCTCTGTAATCTTAAAAGTGTATTCAAAGAAAAACACGCATTTTTATGTATTTGCTCTGCTGCAATGCATCTTGAATGCATCTTCTCTAGCAGAAAAAGAATCAAACTTTAAGTTGATCATGAGATTAGAACTATTTCACATGACTTGTTGTCAAATATGAATTCAGTATCATTACAATCATTTTCTAGTTCTGTACTGTGGTACTGTGAAAACCTTTTAGCTGGAGCAGAACTCTTGCTTTCTGGAGTTTGCCTGTGTGTTTGGAGAGTCTGTGAGGAGGGCTGGGGAGAAGGTGATGCTTGAGTTTGTGCACTTTGATCATTAGAATGAGAGTCCTCTTTTTTTTCTTTTTGTCCTGGAGGTTTTTCCTTCTTTTTTTCTGTACCGCTGTAAAATAAAGTGTAACATAAGGAGGGAAAAAAGAGAACAATCAAATAAATTAGCAAGGTGGGAGAAAATGTCCTCTGTGAAAAGATGGGAGAGGCATTTAACAACTGACTACAAACAATCACCAAAAGAACACTTCAATTGTTTACTTAATCTCTTCATGTTAGCATTTTACTGATATAAGGTTTATCCACTAGCTCCAACAACAAAAAACTGAGGGAGGCATGGAAGGTTATTTGCATATTTTAGTTGTACTACATTTATTATGATTTTAAAATGAATACAACTTTGATTTGAGTGTGCCCTTCACTCACAGGTGCTCCTACAGCATTCAAAGCTGACACAAATTGATGCTCCACAAGTCTGCAGTCCCTCAGGAAAAAACCATCTTCCAGTTCAGAGCTCACTGACCACATTGTCGTGCTGTCAGCCAAGGCTCAGTGCAAGCAAAAGGCAGGACTGTGACTTGTGCTGTCTCCCATTAGGGTAAGCCCACCACGAAACTGTATTTGTGGACACACATGCTACTATCTTTGAGCTGCCACCAAAACCCTGGAATGCTGGTTCTGGTCCCTGGACTCTCCCTGGCTGCATCAGAGTTCAAAGGAAATCATCCCTGAAAACTCATGGCTGTTTTGATCTGCAGTTGACTAATAGCAGATTGTCTCACCACTTCTTTAATGCCTTCAGCCACGACAACTAAGAACACATCTTTATTTTCATAGTGCTGTACTTACTAGGTTAATATTTGAAACAGATTTTAAATACATGTCATTAGCAATCTTAAACCTATTAAGAACCAAACCAAAGGTTCACTATGTAAACAGAAAGATTAATTAAAAGGATATTCTGTGAAGTTACATACTCTGTAATATACTGAATCACACAAACAATACCAGGACCTGAAAGAGAAGAGTACTCTCGAGTACACAGCCCATTTCTTTTCTAAGGTAAAAATATTACATCTTCCAACATGGATTTCTCAGTGCAAATAAAGCAAGATACAAACACCAGCTAAAAATGTAATAGAAAGATTTTTCTCTTAGGGTCAAAGTAACCTACAAAGTAAAAAAAGAAAGAGTATCTTTCTGAACATGAGAATCCAGATTTCTGTTCCCTCACAACAATTTCACCCGCCTCAAACCCTTGCATGACCTTAATTATTTGTATTTCCATTTACCTTTTCCCAAAAAAATGAAGCAAACAGTAAAGCAAATTTCAAAATAAATAAAAATGGGTGTCCAATTTTAACATATCATTCTAAAGAACCTCTTCTTGCTTCTTTTGTTATTTCAGTTAAAGTGTATCATCTACCACTGAGACAAAGCCCCCAAGACTTACAGGAGTTCAACCTTTCCAACTGCTTTCAGAGAAGAAAAGCATTGAAAAACAGGTCAAAACACGAATATGAAACCCAGACACATTTGTAAGGATCACTCAGCATTTCTAATGTAAAACATACTGACTAGTTTAAAATGCCAATATAATCGACCAGGATGACGTTTTCTTTTCAAAACAATCAGATGAAAACAAAACAAAGCTTTCACATTTCTTGAGGGCATATATGTGATCATAGAGAACAAAGCTTGGAGAACTGTGGGGTTTTGATTAATAATTTATAGCCAGAAGTCCTAAATTAACTGGTAGCATAGAAATTTATTATTATTTTTTAATCAGAAGACTTAGCTTGCATTGCTGGATGCAAAGCACATTACACTTTTTGCAGTCTGTTGCAAGAAATGCAGTATAGTGAAATAAACTGTTGGAATCTCTTTTCACTGAAGAAAACAGAAATCCTCTCTATTCCTACTACGACAGGTACACTCACCACTTTTTGCAATGTCCTATTTACAATGACACATCAGCAATTCTGCAATTCACTTCTGCGCTCCCCCAGCAGGCTCAGGTGAATGCCACCTGCTGAGAGCAGCATATCATCTAATTTATCAATTCAGTCTCATATTTTCTGTATTCCTATTCAAACTCATTTCTCTTATCTGATCCGTCTCCTAGAAACCACAGGTTCAGTGTGGGAATCTCTTCACTGAGCTTGTCACTGTGGATGATCCATTTCACTTCTTTGCAATTAGATTCACTCCTTAACTTTTTTGTCGGTCCATGAGAATCTCTGCACCAGTCTAGTTTCACTCTAGGTTGTAGCACAAGGTACACTCGGATTCCAACAAAGCCCTTTTATCTACCACCAGGTTGCAAGTGGGCTTCTTTTTTTGACTGTCATTTTGATTTGGAAGGAAATCATGTATATATGTGGCAGTCTGAGTACTGAATACCTTTGTTCTGAATTTATTTGGTTTGTTCACTTCTGCTAAAATCTTCAACTTAATTGTATTATGACTGGCTAGTACAGAGTGGCTCTCCCACTAATACCTCTTCTAGCAGGTCTTGTGTAACTGCCGAAACCAAATCAAAACCAGCACCTTTTCCTGTGGTTTTCTAAAGACTAGTTGTTCTGGGAAGCAGTCATTTAATGCATCCAAAAATTCTTTCCAAAACCCAGTTTGATGAGGCATTTCTTCAGCCTACAAGTGAGTAGTTGAGAGCTATTACTATCTGTCCTAATTTTGCAGCTTCTCTAATTTCACTTAGTACAATGTTTCATCCTTCGGACCACAACACACTGGCATCTACTATGGATGGTGGTCACTCTGAAACATCAAGGCTATTGCTATCAGATCCTGTTTTCAGAAGAATGTTTAGTCCTAAGGAAAATGATCAAACAGGTCTCAGACAGTCATTGGTTGGTTGGTTTTCGTTTGTTTGTACAAAGTATAAACCTGTTTCTAGTCCAGACTATAGGGTTGAAATTTTCTGAACACATCCATGGCTTCATCTCTGTTAATGGGAGATCATCTACCTGCTGTTCAGGGAACACTCCTGGGCTCTGATTTCAGTGATTGCTGGTATTTTAGCATGCCATTGTTGAAACGAGACATCCTGCTGCTGTGGAACAACTGAGGCAGCTAATCATTCCCATGATCTCAATGTTCAGGTTCATAGAGCAAGATTAAACAGCCCAGGAAATGAAACTGCTCATTCATAGAAGAAATTCACACACTAAACTTCAACACCAGTAACAGTTTGGACACAAGTGAGCCTTCTGTTATTTTGGCTAGATGTATGGCTGCATATAGTTAGAACACAAAAAGCCATAGGCAGGCTATGGGGTCTGTTCGAACCTAAGGGTTAATTCTCTATCAACAGATGACCATGCCCACCTGCTGCACCAGTTCAAGCTTCAGCCTGAAGAGAGGCCTGGAGAAGCTGGGGTGAAACATACCAGTCTCCTCTGGCCTCCCTCCTTTTCACCACAACAAGCGTTAGAAAAAAACATGGTTACCCTACCTTTGTAAAGAGATGGGACTACTGTTGACATTTACTTATATTTCGTTTCACCTTTCTTGAGCTGGTAATTTTACAAAAGGGCAAGTTTTATTTCTTCCAAATACCAAACAAATTTAAGGAATAAAGACATGACAGTGAAAGGAACTACTGGAAAAAGAATTTTCCTTTCTAAAATGTGTCTTGACCGAGGGGGTATCTTCAGCTGCACTGGAAGTGCCAATACCTCCCCTGGAAAGTTATTTGGGGGCCCAGGGAGAGCTGCCCTCTGAATATGAAGGTTTTCTCTTTTGGCCTATCCAAGTCTCCTTTTAAAGACCTTAACTCAGATGAAAGGGATGCCGGCCACTCCACTCTGCTCTTCTTATGTAGTCAAGTGTTGAGCAGCCAATGAATCAAGAAGGTGATTCAGCACAAATGCGAGCTGAACACCACAGGAACCGGACTGGCTCTCATCAAAGTGCCAAGAGCCACAGGGGTAAGATTAATGGAAAAGTGCTAACTAAGAAATACCTTCCTGCAGGAATGTCTTTTGTCCCTGGGCCTGTCGCACTAGTAGATAGAGACATACACTGATCATTGTCTGATTTATTGCTGAAAAGTAAATGTAAGAACTCAATAAAAAGAAAGACATGCAATGTTACACAATGCAGAAGAGGAAAGAGTGGGGCACTACCCTCGCTTTCCAAATTCCAAAGGGCACTAAAGCTTCTTCTGGTTTGTTCTCATATAGTTTATATTTGCATGCAGCATTTTTATTCCCTGAAGTATATAATTTCCCTGTCTTGTTGTACAGCACAGTATTTACATCCACTCTAGAAGATAAACCAGCCACTGGAGCTACCAGAGTACTCTACGGAGGCCAAGAATTTGTTCACATAACTTACCGCAGTTACACATTAGAGTATTCTCTGCCCCGTGGCTATATCTGGCAGCCTGTTCTTCACAACAAACAAGAATAGGTACAAAACCTACTGCTCAAGAAGCCATGCAATCACTGTCTGACAGACCCACAGAAAAAAGCAGTTGAATAAACGCTTTGTTTACTGTATGAAGTTGAAAGTATTACATGGAGGAAAACCACTATTGTTAGGTTCTTAGCTCATTTAACTTACAAATTACTCAAGCAATGTTATTTCTTCACATTTGAGATCTGATATGGATAGTCTTCATAAGGACTATGTAGCCATAATTTGGGTTAGATTTTCTACCCAAAATTGTAAACCTTTATCTTACACAATTCACTATTGTCTCATAGTTTTTTTGCTATTGCCTACTATTTACACTCCAGACAATGAAGTCAGTTTTGCCCTTTAATTTTCCTCGAGGGAAGGAAGGAGGGGGGACAAAAAAAACAACAAAAAAGAGCATACGAATACCAGAAGGAAAAATTTTCCATTTGTACTGGAAATATATTTTCCTATTCCCTTAGTGAGAATTCATTTTGGACACTATACGCTAGAGAAATACTCTCCATTTCTGAATTCTTTTTAGAACTCTTCTGTATACAACAACATGGTAAATCCCCAAAGTTTATTTGTGCCTTACTGGAGTTCAGGCAGCTCTGCTGAGTGTTGTGCAGAGACAAAAATCAAACTCTTGCTCTGTTTAGTTTTGGGGTTTTTAATACATAAAAATTTGAATTTTAATAACAATTCAGTACCTTTTTGCAGCAGATGAAAGTGTTTCTTTTCTGGCAACAGAAACAGATGAACTGTGGCTAGTTTTTCTGCTTCCTGTGCTCCCATTAGTTATACATGACATCGAGATAGCTTCTCGGAGGCTTGGCTGACCTAGAAAAAAGCAATATTGAAGAATGTTAGGTCTTATAGCTGTATCCAAAGGTCCACATGAACAACAAAAAGCTCTCACTTGTGGACCTGGTGTCACACAGCAGCAGCCCGAGCATTCAGGACAAATGTCCAGTGACACACATTCATGAAATCTTAACCTAGGCAGCTGGACCCGGGAGACCTGGGACACTAAGGCAGGCAAGAATACGCTCTGATAGAAGTCAGTTTCTCTACTGCCATGATGTCATGAAATAATTATTTAGTTATTTAAGGGTTGTGATTCTAAGGACTCAAAAAAAAAAAAAACAATCAAGACTTCCAGTTTCATTTCAGCTGCCCCTTCCATCTTAAAATACCTTTCAGTATATGCTCTACGGTATAGCTATTATGTTTCTGATACTGCTCACTCTGTAGAACATTTGCCACATCCAGTGAACATTACAGACTCTCTCCAGGGATGAATCAAGAGTGTGTATGTGAAGAAGGCTGTTGTCTGTCAGATGCCCACTTCACTCACTGCAGAAGTTTAAAACTATTCAGTGAATGTGGGAGAGGATTGCAAAGAAGACAAGGGGGAGCAAAGGCTCTTCTATTTTCAGAGCTGAATGCTAGACTGGCCATTAGCTCCCAGACCTGCCTCTTCCACAGAATGCCAGTGAAATACAAGGCATTTTACTCGAACCTGACGTTTTGTCCTTTCCCACTAATTCTGTCTTTTTGTGTGCCTGTTTTATTTCCAAGGTCTTGCTCAGAGGAGAGTTTTGACCCTTCCTCCTCCAAAGTGCTAGACTTGTACTTTTCCCCTCTGAAGCATGACATGCCCTCTGAAAGATCCTGGGCTAACCTCACATTAAGCATCCAAAAATCAGTGGTCACTTCTGAGCCCCTCTGTGTCACAGCCCCATTTCACAGACAGCAAATTGCTATTGCATCTCATAGGGCTGTGATGGCCAGTCACTCTGACTTCAGCAACAAACACGGAGGACACGACTGACAGAAGAATAACAGGTCCGTGCTCATGGCAGGCTTTGAATAGTGTGAGATAGATAAGGCATGAGGCCACACATTGAAGATAAAAGCGAGGAGTAAAATAGCAGCTGGGGAGAATCGACAGCTCTGTGCACAGAGGACAAACTCACAGAGACGCCTCATTTGAACAATATCAGCCATGTGTCACAGCACAGCTCTTTCAAGCAGGTTGAGAGGCAAATTAATTCTTATTTTAAACTACCACATTATATACAAGAGATACTCATCAAGGGAATATTAGATTTCAGAACTGTTTGGATGAAGGCAGAAACGGGCTGGCCTACACAAACCAAACACTGCTTCAAATGCACCAAGCAGCATGTGCTCACATCTGAAATTCAGATCAGGAAAGCCAAAAGGAGCATGTGGAATATCCCAGGCAGAAATGAGAATACAGGAAATCTGAAGAAAGTAAAGACACACTTAAAATCCAGGAACACTTCAAAAATCACTGTTCTTCCTAAATTCTGAATAAATTAATTTGGTGTGGTGTGATTCCTTCCAACTGGTACTTTTTTATTTGCAACATAAACATTTGGAATATAAAATCTGTTTCAGAATTTGCTTTAATATACTGTACAAACCTCTAAAGCTCAAGAGATTTTTTTTATCCTATGTAACTCAGATGCAAGAACAAAAGCGCGTGAGCTTAGAATGCACATTTACTATAGAAGCCTAAAAAATTAGCTTCTTTTATTTTCAGTGACAAAGTAAGTCATCTTCCTTGTGGAGATGCATAATATCAAGGCCTGTGATTCACTCGTGAACTGTATATGACCTTAACATCTCTGTCTGCCCATTGTAGTAGATTAATGTCTCTCCAACCAGCTCTAGCATGGCTTTCCAGAAACGTCAATCAGGAGACACAGCAGCAGCAATTCCGAGCATGGTGGGTAAGGCATTCAGCGGGATGTGTAAAGAACAGCAGTGCTACAGACAGGGCACAGGAACTTAATTAGATGGGGAACACACTCCCATGTGCAAGGAGCACACTGCTATTTTGTTCACTGACGACATCTAGAGTAATTCTCCCTACCAGGTGTGGAAAGTGTTAGTTCCTGCTTATGTCCAGGGACAAAACTGATTACAAATAAAACTCTACATCAGTCTATTCTCATGACAGGAATATGCACTTCTCTATACAACGATGAATACATTAACAATAAAAAAAGGGATCCAGACATCAGCTTTGGGTTATTTGTTATTTGTTTTTCAGTAAAGTGGATATTGATGGTAGATCGGCAAAGTACTTCCCAATGTCAACAAGTGGCATGCAAAACCACATTTGAGACTAAGATTTTTGAATCAAAGTAAAAACTATTTTTGCAAAATGACTTACAATTAAACATAACTCAGATTAGAAACTGCAGTGACAACTTTGTTTTTCAAGTGTCAAAAATATATCAGGCTTTCTTACACTCCAGAACAAAATCTTGGTCAGTCACAGCTGAGTGTGCTACACTCAATGTACAATAAAATGTAAAAAAAAGCAACAAAAGCAGCAACCCCCCCCCCAAACAAACAAACAAAAATCCCCAAACCCCACACTCTACACCCCTAAGAAACAAGACCTCTTTCAAATTCCCTGTATATTACATGTAAACTAGATATTCAAAAGTGACTTTCAGAATACCTACTTTAAAAGGGAAGAAAAAAATTCAATTAATCATCTGCAATTATATGTAAAGAAAATGCATTTCTATTTTAAACCATGAAAAGGAAAGGCAAGTTTAAGTCCTGTGCACATCCCAGGCAGTGAAGCCTGGCTACTGACAGAAACACACACAAGGTGGACCTTCCCAGCTGGCTCAGAAGTCCAAGGCAGCTGACCCACCAGTCCAAACCACATATCTCTCTTAATGACTTTTAACCAGGGCATCTCTGGAGTCAAAAGATGTCAAAAATTAACAACACTGTAACCATCTTCACTGCAGAGACAGTCCTTCATAGTAGTCAAGAGCTTTTGCTTCAGAGACCTGGAAATAATGAAGCAGCACAGGAGAACACAAATTCCAGATCAATACACTAAAACAATTGAGTTCTCCCAGCACGGGGCTGCACATCTCTTCCAATATCATGTCATACGCCACCTGCTAGCATAAACAGTCTGAAATTTTTCAGACTGAATAGCACTTAGCTTTATCTGCTAGTTTGGAACAAAAGCCAGACATAAACTGAATGTAGAATGAAAGCCAGTGTATGGTGACCAGGACGAAAGCCAAATTGTCAGTGATCAAAGTGGTAAAAATGTCTTTTATGGATAATGGATTCATCTCTGTTCAGATAATTTTCATAGAATAGTATCTGTAGAGTTCAAAAGAAACATTTTATTAACATCTGTCAAGTATACAAATGTGTGAATGAAAGATAAGTAGAATCAGAAAAAACAGACCACAATAAACCAAAAAATCTACTTCCAATTCTTTATCAGCCTTGATTAGCTAACTGGGGAAAAAATGAAGCCAAGCTGTGAGAGAGAGAGTGGTAAGTTTGAAAATATGTGTCCTGTGATAACACAATAGCTTTTCCCTCCAAACACACATACAGGGTGCTAGAGCTGAGAATCAATTCACTTTTCTTCCCAAACTCAAAACTTAGAATATTTTATGTTAAAATGAAGTTTATTCTTTTATCAAATATATTTACTGAAACAATTTCCATAATATCTTTGTATTTGCTGATATTCTGACAGGTAAAATGCCTTTCTTACAAAGAAAAACCAAACACTTGTTTCTCTTCTTCAGGTAATTTCAATTTAAAATAAGTAGCTGCAGCTGCATTAAAGTTACTTCTCTGGGCACTTAATTCAAGTGGATTTAAAAGAAAAACTTCAACAAATGACAATTTACAAAAATTTAAAAGTTGTGTTTTTAAAGGTAGATTTTTATCTTTTTTTGCCTATTAAGGCATACAATATCCAAATCCTTCAACAACCTTTAAATACTTCACTTTCAGCAAAATGTGACAAAGACTTCCGTATTTCAAATATATTACATGCCATGAGGTTTTCTGCAAATAAAACTGATGCCTGGAAGGACAGAAAACCAATTTAGTAGTCTTACTAAACAAGTGCAGTGTGTGTAACTCACCAGAAAGCCCACAGAGTGAGCTCTGGAAAACCAGACAGAAATAGTCATAAGTGTAGCAGAACATAAGATTTTATCTGTACTTCCTTCCTAATAGAACAACATCAAAACCAATAGAAATTATGAAAAATCCTAGACTTAGTTCAAGGTGTTACAATGAATTGCATAAAAGCAGCTAATTGTAGTCACCGCTCTGCTTCCAAACTCTTCAAAGGATGTCAAGTCCCTCAGCCCAGGGAAGACGCTGGCAAAGAAATAGCCTGGGAGCACCAAAACTCATTTCAAAGAGAGTACTGTATTCTGAAGGGTAGGGAAATATTTTCTTCAGCATTTTGTTTTATTCAACTACTTTCCTTACATACCACACGTCAAATTTTGATTAAAGCTTCTTAAGTAGAAAAAGTGTTCTCTTCTTCTATCACACAAAGACAGGTCAGGTTGAGACACTAGCTCTCAAATAACAGACAAAAAAAATCAGGATAAACAGTTCAGCTCACTGTCTCTGGGTAGTAAACTACTACTTCTTCCTGTTTAATAATCAAATTTTAAGACAAAACTAAGTTTCAATAAACTTTATTATTTTCATAGTAATTACAACTAGCTGAAAAAATAGATGTTCTTTTTATACTTTTTTTTACTGGAAGCCAAATTTCAAAAATTTCAACAGCTATTAAACATACATAACTTGTCATTTCCTATTAAAAGGAAAAGAACTATCTAAATAGAGGCATGTTAATAAGCAACAGTTTGAGAGTGTATAGCTAATGCATTAACAACTTGAGTTCCAAGTGAATCTCTCCTAGTAGGTAGATAAACTAACTTAGATGTTAAGAGTAATTAAATATTTATTTTGAGACTTCTTACAAGATTTTTATAAATAGTGACATAACCCATATATTTCTAACTTTAAATGATCCTCATAGAGATATAAAACTAATTTTTCAGGTGTTAAGGGAGCCATGTCTCTGTTCTTTGGGGAGGCATTTTAAAACATACTACAGGAAACTGAAGACTTCTTTGGCCAATTGCTTATTCAAACCACACAGCCTTTTTCCTTCTCCCTTCTACCTTATTTTGCTATACTTTCCCAGAGGCACCATCTACGTGCTCAACCAACTGCCAAAGGGGCTAATTCCAAGCAGAGGAAATAAAATTTTAACGATGGTAATTTGAAACAATTTGATATACTCTGGAAATCAAGTGATGAAAAAGCTACTCCAGTGTTACAAACAATAAGGAGTTTTCATTTGAAAAAGTTAGTGGCAACACTGAACTCTTCCAGCACTACAATTCTCAGTTTGAGAAGTGTTACGGAGAGCAGCAGAGTATGCCAGGGATTGTGGGTTCAAGTCCCATCTGGGGTGCCAAAAAACTGATGCTTTGGGTGGCCACCTAAAAACAGATACTAGACAAGAATAAGGGAGTAAAGGTAGGTATTTATTTGAAGGGCCTTCAAAGGTACACCTTGGGCAGTCAAAAGGCTACACCCAAGATGGACCCTGAGTCACAGGTTCTTCACATTTTTGTAAGTTTGGTTCATTTGCATATCAGGGTTAATTCTCCAATTATAACCTCAGTTCATGACGTAATTACCCCAAGTTTGCCCCCCC
>VZRV01001413.1:1525808-1550103 GCA_013398115.1 Falcunculus frontatus
CAAGAGGCTTTTAGTTTACACATTTTGGGCCTGATGTCCTTGAGGAGCAAACCTAGAGAGGGTTTGTTATGTCTAACCAGCATGAGAGAACAGCAACTAATAGGCCACAAGAAACTTCAGAGTTACACATTAGGCAGTGCAGGATTTGAAAAATATAAAAGTTAAAACCTAAGGCATCAACCACTCGAGAAAATTTTCCCACACTGTTCTAAAAAAAGTACACAGATGCACAAAACATACCCAAAACTGTAAGAAGCATAAGGAAAAAGAGTAAGGATACTTATCACCACAACTGAAAATATTCCTCTACAATGAACCATATTATTAGGTCACAGAAATTAAAAAAAAAAAACCAAACCTCTGAACTTTGTTCTTCACTTCTCCTTCCTAAACTTGGTTTAGCTGGTTAGTGACCCTTAGGTTCATCAACACCCTCTACATCCAAATTCTTTGAATAAAGGAAAGTATATGAACAATATCAAGAATAGTAAGTATAACAGAAGGAAAAGAAAATATTCAGTAAGTCAGAGCAGAAGATAGGAAAAAATGGGAAGAAATGCAGAAAGAACAGATGGCACTAAAACCAGTACCTGGGAAATGCATTAAGACCTCAAGAGTATCATTATTTGTTATGTTAGCCTGCAGCCTGCAAACTTCAATAGGAGTTTTCCCATGAGTAAAATGACCCACATACAAGCTTGCCAGGTTAGTTTTAATATTGTGGATAAGAATCTATACCCTACCACTACCATAAGCATTTTCCCATTTACACTTCTATTTTCTGTTTCTTTAGCATTTACTGATTAGACAACATAAACACGTATTCAGTTATTAGAACAACCCTGCTTACTGAATAGTGTAAAGACTAAAAAAACCAAAACTCAAATCTATCTTATGCTTTCATTAATGAAGCTTGCTGAACACCTGAAGTCAATTTTTAAACATAAAACAAAATGACTTAATGTTATTTAAATGAATCCATTGTTGAGATAAGGTAAAAATTACATCTGGAGTACTTTGCTTATGTGAGTGCAATGAGATGGAATTTGATGAGACACACTATTTCATACAAGAGAAGGGAGCAGGAAAAGAAGGATAACTCAATGCGCTCCTCTTAAAAAAGCCCACTGCACAAAGGAAAGAAAAAAAGGAAAAAAAGAACCCCACCAACTCCATTTCCAGTACATATTTCCTTTTGCAGGTCCCCAAGATCACTGCTTTAAGTAAAATAAAATGCCTCTCCATCTGCCACTCTTCATTGTCATGGAAAACCCTCTCTGCAAACTGCCATCCACTATTCCAATTTCACTTTGTGAGTTGAATTTGCATGTGAGTCATTTGATAGCAATTCCCGTCCAAGCAATAGGAAATGTTCCTCCAAAGGTTTAACCTTTGTCAAGCCTTCTCATTATTTCTGAGCCCAGAAAAAGGACATGAACTCTTTGTTTCTCTACAGGCAGACATCAGATGCACTTTTTCAGGCACAAGCTCATACTCCAGTGAAGTGATTAGTCTGTAATATTTTACTAGTGCCATAGTGTGCCACAAACTTGTCTGCACACCCAGAGCCCGAGGGATGAATTCTCCCGTTACACACATTTTGACACCCTGGAAGGTTTTAATAGGTTTACCAGGCACCAGCTGTGAGCCAATCTATCTTGCTGGCAGCCACAAGTACCAGACTGCTTTATGCTTTCCTTTTCTTCAATGTCCAGGTAATCTTTGGTTTTGGAACTTTTTGTGAATGTTAACAGCATCAATCATGCATCAACAGCAGAGGCATGTGGCAACAAGAGCGCAGAGCTGCCAAATGCAAATAATTTCCCACCAAAGAAATTCTTCTTACCAAGCCATCTATTAAGAAAGAAAAGAGAGAGAAAGGAAAGAAATAAAACCCATAAACTCACCCCCACAGTATGATCCCTACAAGCCCTGTAGCTGCTGGGTATCCGATCACTTTCCAAGCCTTTCAGATTTCTAATCCTCAACACTATCTTTGAACCTAGTAATTTCTCCTTTGTGTAGTTATTCTTAGCTGTGTGCAGAGATGGAGAAGTACTACCATAGTCTTTTTATTTTGAAACTATTTGCTCTATTTAGAATAACTTTGCATTGAGAAGCTACATGTGAACCCTCCCAGCCTGCTTTTCACTGTGAAATACAGACAAGTGCTAATCCTGTTGCAATCCCTACTAGAGGTATTTTCCTTATACAGTATCTCTACTTCATGCTTTACTAGGAGACACTAAGGTGCCTAAAAAATCTTGCCCTTTATCTTATCTTCTACAGCTCACAAATCCATGTATGAAGAGCCGTCTTCTTCTGAGACAGAGCTTTACACACAAGATCAGAGGTAGCAACCTCCCGACTGAGAGCCCATGAGTTAGAAATAAAAATCTACTCCTGACCATGTGAATTTTTTCACTGGAGACTGGACTAAGTTCAAAATAAGCATATGACAGAAATGTAGAGAAAAAAAGAAAAAGAAAGACTTAAAGGATAATGTAAAAACTTTATCTTCAGCTACTGTTTCAATCTGTCAATCTAAAATAAAGGAAATTAAGAACAGAATTAGATCACCAGATGTGTATGGTAGACAAACTAGACAAAGGATGAAGAGATCACTTTTTTCACTAAGTCAAGCCATCAACCTCAGAATAAGAAAAATCTGTGAAAAAACGATTGGGATGGATTTGTCCCTTTCAATATAATTCAGTCTGCTCACAACACTTATTTTTAGCCTATGAAAACTCTCTCTTCAAAAGACACTGCTGAGGTTGCAACAAGACAAAAAATGGAAAGGTTTTAGAAAACTCATTTCAGCAAAAAGTAGAAAAGCCACCCTTCAAACTAGGTTGTATTAAAACTCCTCTGTTTGATGAAAGATTCAGGATGGCTTTTCCTGGTACTATTATTCTTGTTAAATTCAGTTTGTTTTAAAAGTATTTATCTCACTGTGTTGCCACACTTCAGATTAAACACATCTCTCTCCACGTATTCAGAAGTATATATACACATCTATTCTCTTCACTCATTATTTATGTCAGAGTGTATTTAAGGGCTGCTGCAGAGGAAAATACTTCTGTGATTAAAAGCCTCAGCTTTTTTTTTTTTTTAAGAAAATTTACCTATAATATTTTCCATTAAACTGCAATTATTGTAATGCAGAAATCCAGATTCTTGACAGGATCACAAACACCAAAATGAGTTTTGAAGGAATATAGTTACCTTTGCAGCAATCATGACTTGACTAGTAAGACTCTGTTATATACATGCATAATACTTCAAAGAAAACAATTACTTCCTGGAGTATTATTTTCGTATGGCAATTCAGATCATCTTCTACTCCTACTTATTCAAAACAATAATGAATTTATATCTGTTAAAATATTTCAAGAGTTTTTTGCCACTGAAAAAACTTAAAATACAGAAATCAAAAGTAGAACCTAGGATATTGCAGAAAACGATGTATGAACTTGTTTTAATCCCATGTTTATCCTTCAAGTCTAATTTTAGACTCTTATAAAATTCCAGTCTCTGAATGTAAACATTTTGTTCTGTGAATTCTGCATACAGCTGATTTCATGATTAACAGTGAAGTTAACGTGTTGTCTGGCAGTATTGGGTAACCGAACACAATGGGAACACATTCACCACAAATTAAATACAGTGCCAATTAGTCATAATTCATTTTAGTTCAATGAATTAGATCATACATATCTGTTCCTGTTCCCATCTCCTTTTTCTCAGTTCCCATCTCTTTCTTCACAGTTCCATGCCATTGCCACTCATTTGTAGAGATATAATATGACTGAACTGAAAATATTTAGATATTCCACCCTCCCTCTGCTCTGCCTCCCCCAAATCATCAGTTTATTTTTCACTGAAGAAATTGACCTAGAGAATTCAGTATGGTCCCAAGACCCTCAGAAAGGAGATAGCCCCAAGGCATTTTTCAAAACACAGGAAGTTTGCCCTGCCTGTACACAAAGTTTGCTGCGTGTTAGACAGCCCCAAGCCAAAGGTTTTTAGCCATGTTTGTGCACATCCCAGCTCCTCTGCATTTAAATTGGAAGAATAAGGCATAAGAATGGTGCACACGTTTTGCCCATGGTTTTTCACTAGGACATTTTCTCATAATGGACAGCAGACAGCAGAGTGATTTAGTCAAAATAGCTGTTAAAGCTATATTTAAAAAGAGTTTGAAAAGGAAGCTTCAATCTTGATGAGACCAGACATGTAAATCGGGTAGATAAAAGCTGCATTTATAAGCAGAGACGACAACAGTCTACCATTTAGCAAGAAGAGAAAATGGCAGGATTCAGAGCCTAAGCCAATTAAGCATCATGACTTCCTTCCATCTGGCAGAGAGACTGCAAAAACACTTAATTAAGGAATTTGATACCTCTGTCACATCTAAAATAATTCAAACTTTCAGCATTTTCAGCCTATATAAGGCAGTCACCCAAACAAACAGGCTATATTGTATCAGTTCAGTGTTATACTGGCACCGGTATAATGCATGCACTGCAAGACCGAAACTCAGTGATTGTTCCCAGAGATCTCTGTGCTGCATGGTTTGATGGGGTTGCATGCAATTATGGTGAATTAAAACTGTGAATTATTTGAAATATGACCTAACCTTTTATATAATCAGAGACCTGATATATGCCAGAAACATACACAGCCATAATTCTTTTCAAATACACAACTTTAAGTTGGAGTAAGTTCAAAATTTGATTCAAATACTTCTCCAGAACAGAAAATGAAATGTCCCACGGGGGAGAAAAGCATATAAAAATTAGTGCAAAAAGTGTCTAGTTTCTTTAAACAATCCTACATATTTCAGTGCTGCAATATAAAAGTTACTGGTGACAAACCAAAAGAGAGATTGCTGATACATGGCCATTTCTTACATGAGATCTACCGGTGGTGAGTTATCTCTCTACTGGAACAAAAATTAACTATATTCAGAAAGCCTTCTTCTTTGGTGGTAATGTATTTTGGGTTTTGTTTTCGTTACAATTTAGGAAAAAGAGGAAATGTAACCCCTAATATGCCCTTTCAGTTGAGTAATTTCTAGGCAAAGTCAAAGCTGAGACTCAAAGCTGTCCATAAGCCCCAAAACCCCCAGCAGCAGGTTAACATTCCACCTTTGAAATTAAACCAGGAACCTTTTAGCAAGAAGTAAGGACAATTCTCAGGAACGTCAAGAACTTTAATAAGCATACTTCAGATTCTGTAAAGCCGTATATATTTAAGCCACTATTATAAACGTAACCCCTCCAGCTCAAAATAGAACGGCCTTTCCAAATGAGACAGAAAAGGGGAAAAACAAGTGACCAGTGAAGAACATTCTAACATGATAACACAGCCTGACTCTAGAAGGAGTTTACCAAATTTGGGCTTACCTTTACTTGGTGCTGATTTTCTCACAGAAGCTACATGGTCTTCAGAGATAGCAAGACGCCTTAGCACGTCAGCCAACGCTGCTTTTAGCACGGTGATTTCATCTTCTTGTTGCTGCACTCTCAGCTCCAGGGCTGAAAGACGGTCCTGGACATCGGAGGTGCTCGCGGCCGAGATGCTGTCATCTGTACAGAGGCAAAGCAGAGCAGAAAGAGGCATTTAAATGCTTTGTTCTGAATTAAAAGCCACAGAAAGAGGCATGTACAGGATGAGTACGTCTGTCCCATCATTTTGAAATATCAAAGACACTCTAACAAGCGTGTTCAGGCAAATAAGGAGTGGATATACAGCAAACATCGAATTAATGCTTCAAGACAGAAATCATTACTAACCATTAGCTAAGACAAGGCGTAAGGAGCATGGCCCTATTAAAACCACAAGAGGGAATGTGCTTCCTGTGAAAAACATGCGTACAAAGTAGATGGAAGACTGAAATTCATCTTATTTAAACACCCAATTGAATTAACTAAAAAGGTATAAAACTGTGGTAAAATTCAGCAATATATTCTTGTGGAACTGTTGAAGAATTTTAACTATGACCCTTAATATTAAAGCAAGTTTCAAAGTCAAAAAAAAGTCCACGGTTGAGCATACAGGCACTGTTAACAACGGTGTAATTGCATCAAGTGGCAATCTCAATTTAAATGGTCTAGATCAGAGTCCCTAATTTCAATTCCTTCTCTTTAACTTTTTTCACATCACTGCCCTGGATGTGCCAAAAAACATACAACCTTATAACATTTGGCCTGAAGCATAGAGAAAATAAATGCACTACAAAAAGGTTCCAAAAATCTGTTTGGCCACACAGAGATAGATTAGCATTGAAGGCCTAACCCAGCCAAACCTATTCTTCAGTGGTAAAAAGGAAATTACAGCTTCTGCTTACTCTTTGCCTTTGACAGTTCTTTGCATTATTTCTGCCAAGCCAAAATAACACGTAACAAATTTTTATATTTAGCTGTTCTAATAAATCATAGGCCAATCACTTAAAAATCTGTAAAAGAATATGTTGCTCAATCACAAGGTACTGAATTCCTTATCCATCCTGTTTAAGGCTCCCTAAAAAGTCAGCAAGGAACTTCTGATACAGGTTTACAAAAATTCACCTGTATTATACAGTTCATTTAAGTTCATATTCTACAAAATAAACACAGCAAATTTAAATGTAATAGTAAATAGCTGGTATTATTACTGCGATTCTATTCAATCTAAACTTTAGTTTTCACTAATCTTAGGAAGATGTATCAAGGACAAAAAGTTAACATAAGCCACAATTCTAAAACGCTGATTTTCCCTAAAAAAAAGCCTTAATCTTTGAAGTACTTGCATAGGGGGGCACTTTCAAAATACATTTAAACAAGAAATACTGAGCCAAATTCCTCCAATGAATTCACTATGAAAGAGATTAAGGATTTTAATACCAACTTCATTCACTTAAAATATGATAATCACTACTGAAGGACCAAGAACTGAACCAAGCAAAATAAAGCATCATAATTAATAGTTTCATAACACAAACAAAATTCCTACAATGAATTAGTAAAAAAAACCCTTAAAAACCTTTAGTAATGAAATGTATCCACAATTATTATTGAACTGAAAGGAACAGTTAAGGTAACAATAATAAAACAGCCCCTACATGACAGTTTTGCATATTGCTTTAATTCACTATTTGGTTAAAGCAAAAGCAGAAGTGTACACTTCATCGTTAGTACTATACTCATTCAGGCTGATAAAAAGAACTGCAGGGGAATTAATTAATTAATAAGGCACATAATCGAATCAAGATCCAGAGACAACAGATTAGAACTCAACAAAAATACCTTTAATACCACCATCCATAACCGTACCTCCCTATACGGAGAAAATTTATTTTAACGACTCCACAGCCCAGCACATCCAATGCTCTCTCAGCAGGACTTTACAAACCCAGATCTGTGACAGCTACCCCAGGTTGGGAAGCACTGTCTAAGATTCTTCTATTAAAACCCTCATGTTGAAAACAGAAACCCCCATCTCTTGTAAGGAGCTGGTAAAAGTTCCTACATGCATGCAAACCTATGCAGCATACAAAAAAGAACCAAGGTAAGTATACATTAATCCATGAAGAAAGGTTTTTCCTTCAGGAAAGTAAACGGACTTAAAGTACCATATAATTCATATTTCTACTATCCTTAAAATATTAGCCTTCAAATAGATGCAGAGGACCAGTCAGAATGAACATTTCAGAAAACAATTATTCAAAATACTATTAACTTTATAACTTCTCTTACACTGGGTACCAGTCCAAACAGTAGAGAGTAGTTTGACAGCTCCTTAAAAAAAAAAAAAAAAAAGAGGAAAAAAAGGGGAAAAAAACCCCCACCACTTAATTTTTTGGTTTTTTGTTTGCCAAAGTCTTCAATTAATAGATATTATCCATTATAATGGATAAAATTATGGATACATTCCCAGGCTGCATAAATATACAGCAGATCACTATAAAACATTTGTAAAAGGAATAAGTAGCTATGTCAAATCATCATTTTAGAAGCCAAATATTACCATGTTCCCTGTGTAGAGTCCAAATAAGAGTAATTACCAAACCAGGAAAGGCTCCACTGTTGATCGGTCTCTCTGATGAGCACAGAAGCAAGTGCTCCGCACATCTCCGGACATCTTTATTTCCCATGAACTACTAACATTGACCGGACTGTTGCTGTTGAACCCCAGCACCCCAAAACTGGGACACATTAGCTGGCTGCTGCAGGTCCCAAAATCCACAGTTATATAACTTATTAGAAGCTTCAAACAACAGGAGAGCAAATCTTCCTGCCCTGTAAGGGTGAGCTGCAACACTTTGACCTCCTCAACACATCTGATGAGATGGCAGAGGAGTTGATTGGTGTTCTCCTCTGTGAGCTGTGCCATGGAGGCTCGAGCCTTGACCCAGCACAGAGGGGCAGAAGGACCCTCAAACTCAACTTCAACCCAACAGCTTGTCAGAGGGCACAGCTATAGAAATGGGGCATGAGGACAAGGCCAAGAAGGTTAAGCCATTCAGCTGGTTCAAAACCAGGCAAAGCAATGTGCCCTGTTGTACAACGGGAGGTTTCAAACCACCAGCGGCTGCTTTGCATTGCAGAGAGAGGGCACAGGAGACACAGAGACTGAAAGAAGCTGGAGAGCAAGGATATCACTGGGAAATCAAGAATAATTTGGTTGATCAAAGAGTACAGTAGCACACTGGGAAGACATTTCATTGTTCTTTATCATTCTACAGAAGCAGCATCTGTTTCAAGTGATGACAATCATATATTACCCTGGCAACTATTAGAGAATCAAAACCAATTATTCCCAACCCAAATACCTTGCCCATTACAGCAAATATTCAACTGAATTCCAACATGCCCTTCTTGGCAGTGTCTTGAAAAGTAACTCAACAGGGATTATCTTAAAAGAAGATGCCCTAAAAGTAAACAAAGCTGGAAACCGTGGGATCATTCTGACAAATCTGCACAATTACACCTTTTCTTCACAGAAGTTTTCAAAATCTTTTCCAGATTTCTTCTTTCATCAAAACCATATTTTTTTAATCTAAAGAACTACTTCAAAAGAAGTTCAAACAAAAAAACCCCTTCCTTCAAGGACATGCCCTTCCCCCTTCAGAGAGGAAACAGCTCTTACGCAAGAACAAAGTCAGTCAATGTGAAGCAAAATTCCACCTCCTCCCTTCCTCTTCTCCCGCTCCTAAACATCTGTCCCTTCCCTCATGCTGACACAGCCATACATCTATCCAGGCCTTCCATAGGCAGCCCTTATTTTATTAAACCAGAGGGAAATTTATTTAAAGACAGAAACCAGTTAAGCAAATAGAGCAAGTAATTTTTAAGTGCAGTTGACTACCAATTCATTTGACTCATTTTAGAAATACCTTTTTAGTTATCTGTTTATTCTTATTAAAACCAAACAACACCATTTCTGATGTGTTGGTCATGTTTTCCAAGCAGTTGATGACCTATGCCATTAAGAGAACCACTGGGAACAAGATCCATTGTGGAAAAAAAGCACCATCTACAGTGCTCTCTGGTAGTAGTGAGGAGACATCCACACAGATGTGAATCGAAGGTATTTCAGTCTTAGAAACTGGTTTAAGGTAAGAGTACTGGTACTCAAATGCAGCGAAAACACGCTAGGTCTAACCATACAGCACTATAACTTTCAAAATAAGATGTTCTGCTATTTTTCATAGTTCATCAGTTTGATTTTTAATTTTAGCCAGGAAAACAACAATTCTTCCCTTGCTTTTGGAGTAAGAAGAGATATACATGGGATGCTTGTATTCAGCACTCATGAGACACAAGGATGACCCTAAAAATGAGGGTTCATTTCTCATAGTCAGTGTACAGCATTGAACAGACAAGTTACTCTGTATGGGACTCCTCACAGAGCCACAGGCATCAAACAACTCCTAGCAGATCAAACAAGGCAGCAACTCAAACTGCCCCTTAGACTTGGGCCAGGAAATCCAAAAGGGTTATACAGAACATAGTGATGGTACTTATCAAACCTCCCAAGCCACGTATCACTCCCCTCCTCACCTGTCATCTAGCAGGTATGTGAGAGTAACAGCATTTGAAAAGCATCACCCTTCATCATTCACTGCCTAGGAGAAATTTGAACTGGCTACATTTGAAAAAAAAATGTCTTACTACTGGAACCGTCTATTCCGGGCCCCTTCAACAAATCCAGAGTATCCATTATGACTCTTCTGAGTCAATTCCTCCCAGCTTTGACTAAACCTAAGTAAGGAATTCATTCTAGACATAAGCAGCATTTCAGAAAAACAAATTCTACAAACTCCAGCGCATGGAAATTTAAACCATGGGGTGGAAAATCCTATGTTTTATCCAATAAAGCCACATAAACCACAGGTAATTTTAAACTCCTGGCTGCTAAGGCACCCACAGCATTTTCTATATTTTCCCCAGAGTGGTAAGAGTCTTTTATTAGAGAAAAGCAACAGAAATTACTGAGACTGGTATAAAGATCTCTGCTGACAATTTCAGGAGATAACTGTCCCCAAAGAACCTTTTCTCATCAGGACCATGATCTGCTCATGTGTGAAGGAAAGTATGCATTCATATAACTTCCAGTTTTTGTTCTAAAGAGCACTTGAAAAATTTGACTCTGGACTCTCTCTTGTACTGCCAGAGAGATACCTGACAAATTTATTTTTCCTACCACATTATGAGAAAGAAAACTCTGCAGTTTTCTGCAGATGACATGTCTTAAGAGTAGCTTTAAAAATGTGCAAAGATCAAGAATTATGTTCCATACCTACAATTCATAATTTTCAACAACAACAACAAAAAAGTAGAATTAAGACACCACACTTTTGCTCACAGTATCTCCTCCGAATGACAGCACAGGCACAAATTATCTCAGTTTCATAAAGAATGTGAGTCATGGAAAGAAGACAAGAATGGGATTTAAAGCACACAACATGAACACAGGATTCAAAGACCTCCCCCCAACCCAAATGATACTTAATTATTAAGTATCAAGTATTATGTTCTAATTTTCCCCTAGAACCCAGAGCTAATGGCACGGAAGCGGAGGGGGAAGTTCTTCCCAAGCTCTTCCTTCCTGCAAGTGCAAGACCGGCCTTTTAACTCTCTCAATTACCCCACATATCTTTGGCTTCCTTTGCCAGTGTTTCATTCTTTTCCCCAATCTTCCAATTTTTCTACCCCAAAGTAAAACCAATACACTGCTTGTTCTCACACTTGTTACTGGTGGCAAAAGTATAAGTTTTTTCTTAATTTTTCTTTTAGAATAATAGTGAAGATGTTCTGAGATGGGTACAGGTAAGTCACTGACTGTAGACAGTACAGTATATTAACATTTCCAACACTAGCTAAACCTTAAATTTGTCTCCTCCAAAGACATCTCTTTAGGTTTTCAGGAAGAACACATGTTGTCCCACAACACCCATTTGCTCAGGATTAATGCTGCACAAGGATCATCACATCAACCAGACTGTCTTCCTTGCATAGCTCATGAGATTTTTTTTTAATGTTTCATAGACTCATCTAATTTTAGCCCCCTACAAGTAGTTAATAATAAAAAAACCCAATATACTACTCTACACTAGCCTTTCACAAATCATTTTGATCACAAGTCCGTAGCAAGCATTATTTTATTTGCACAGACCCCACTGCAGAATCAGACCATAAAACAAGATTGCAATGTCTAGTGGATAGTGCCTTAAACATCAAAAGTCATCATCCCAATGACTCATCCGTATTTTTAATCATAAGCCATGTAAAAAGACCACCTATTGTTCACTTTAAAATACAGCAGTGCAATCCACCGTGTGACGCATACAGAACTTGGCACGAACAAACCCCAACAACAGCCCCTCACCCAAAATGAAAGAACCTAAGCAAAAAGTCCCATTAAGCTTCACTCAAGTCTGAAAACCTAGCCTGTGTCTCAAAATCTTGGTCAAAACTCTGAGAGGAATATAATTTATGCTGTTAACAATTTACATATGACTTGAATAAACGTAAACTGGACCATCTGGAAAAGATTTATACACATCTCTACATATCTGTATAGATAATCATACACTTGAAACCTCAATTTACAAAAAAGAAAAGGGAGGAGCCATAAAGTAAAAATTTAAATCATTATAGCAGTGCATTACATTTCAAAAGAACAACAAAAAAGTATAACTACATAGGAAAAAGCTTCCTTAGAACTTCTCCAAGAAGCATGATATCTATTCCTTTAACGACTGTAGTGATTTGTCTGTAGATGATCCACCAGATGATTTTGCTGAAGTCCATGAATATTCTGCACTGCCGCAGTTGCTACTGACCTTTGATACTGTGGACTGCTTTATGCTCAGTTTGAAGCAAGTTCATGTCTGTGAGCCTGCATCATTACATTATAAAGAACATGACCTAATGTCTTGGGGTGACTTTATGATGTGTATCCCCGATCATCGCTCTGTGTCCAGACACAATTCTTGCGCCTTTCTGCGCCGTTAAACTGAGCCCAAGAGAGGGGAGAGAAAGAAAAAAAAGGTCAGATGAACTTTTCAAAGCAGTCTGTGCTTCAAGGTCACTACTCCTCTGCGTTCTTCTGCTGGGGGGAGAAGAGCAGAGGAAGCACCCTTCCTGCTTTTCAGCCAGCTTTTTCAGCTCTGTTTCTTCCTCCAAAGAATTTCCCCGTATTTGGCCCAGACCAGCACACCTGCGTTTTCAAGTAACTTTATTTGAAAGGGTTGTTCTGACATGTAAGATGATTTACCACTTCATGCCTAATAATTAGTATCTCTATTTGTATATGCTAAACAGATTTGTGCACATAGGTTTTCATATCTTTTTTCTTTCCTGACATGAAAAAGCTAAGGAAGGAGAAAGATTAAAAGATGATACAAAAATATCCTGACAAAAATAACCCAGTAATAACCACAAATTACATAAAATAAAAGTATTTTTGCAATAAGCTTGTGTATCTGCTGCTGTAAACACCGTTTTAATGCAGATAATCTAGAAATACATCAGCATGAAATTCACAGGGCACAGCTCCACCCATGCTGTATTTGACCAACATGAGTGTTCTGCTTGCCTAAGTTTCCAGTAACTGTATAACTTATTGGGCACAAAAATTTTATATTTCATACTTGCTGATACCAGCTTTGATAGGCAGACTGCAAAAACAGAACAAACGCTTACAGACACTTGTCATATTTGACACTGACATCCATACGATTACTTGAGGAGGCAGGTAATTATGCAGGCACTGCCTCATATCCTTCCCCAACTGCATACTTCCTATCAGCTCCACCTCCATTGAGATGCATGTCGAGAGTAAGACCATTCACGGGTTTTCCCCCACCCACTGCTTAAAAAGCCTTGTGGTTTTTAAGTACTTCTCTTCTCCTAACATTGCTTGGCTCTTGATGCTCCTGATATTGTTCCTGATACTGCTCTTCAACGCTTGGCCTTCAACCAGCAACACAAGCCCTTAGCCTTCTAAAATATTGTTTCTGCTACAAATCAGCAACCTCTACGCTCCATAGACAGAATTCACAGCGGCTAAGGGCACCTACTCGGGATCCCCCATATAACTGGCTCAGCAGCAATCCCAGCCTCCCCAAGCTCTTATCAATACCTGGTGCCACCCCATTTTCATGTCACAGTAAAGAGAGGGGCAGGGAGCATCTTTTCCAACACAGAGGCTCAGAAATTCAAACAGCAACCAGAGACAGCTGCAATAAACTACTCTACTGTAAGTTACACATGCATTAACACTTTAGCACACATAGATTAGTATTCCTTTGCTGGAAATATTTCATGTTGTGCTATAAGTGTTAGAACATTTCCATGCTAAAATGCTAATTTAAAAGTAACAAATTAAGCAAGCATGAAATGATGTAGGTTAATCCCCTGTCCTCCCTAATGCCCAAATTGATCTAGCTAAAATTTTCTAAGGAAACAACTTTTCCCAGGCTGAAGAGGCACTGCACCCCTGAGGTTTTCCTCTTCGCCAAGGGCTCAGCCACCACTCACCTCCCTGCACCAAAAGCAGAGGGCACCCAAGCCACCCTATGGAGAAACTCAATAGGCTTTAGCTCTGCGGGACAGAGGCAAAGCCAGGCACTGCCTGGGCCTCCAGGGTGGCCACAGCAGGACACCCAGAGTAGGAAAGCACCTCTCCCACACTCTCAAAGCCTCACTGAGGAGGAGCCTGCATGCTGTTACCTAACCCAAAACACCAGACATCCGTGTAGATTAGTTCTCAGCTCTCACAGGTACCCCACCAGAAGCAATCAGGCTTTTGACATGCACAGGGCAGTCCTTCCTATGCACTTTGACAATCAAGCCTTTCTAGTTTCAAATTAGGCAACTACTTAATTAGAAAATTAGGTAATTAGCAGATGCTTTTGACCTTAATCTCTTTCTAACTTCACTCTTCATCTGTTAAAAGAAATGAAATTCATCATCCCGCACTGCATAAAGGTTAATTAACACTTGTGGGCTACCAATGAACTATCCTAAGTGCTGCAGCAAGGTCAGTGTTTAAATGCATGCATTCTGTTGAGAAACAAGATTAAGAGCCTTCCCATAAAAATAACAGAGACATGCAAAGAAAATAAAGGTAACTCAAAATACCAACAAACTGCTTTATAGGAAGAATCACCTTTTCAGAGTTCTAACTTGGAGGAGACTGTGACCAAGTAATTAAAAGCTGCATCTTAATACCTGCATGATCCAGAAGATTCAATACAGTCTTGAAGGACAACCCCAATTCTGACTTTTAAGTTCAGTCTGACTTCCCACTTAGAACACTCTTCTTTAACTTTCTGTCTTTAATGCACAAATCTACAAAAAGACAGCAGCGTTAATTGTCACTGATCTGCTCAACACAATCAATATGATAACCACAGTGAGGCTCAGACAAAAGTACTGCTATCCAAAACATCACAAAGTCATGCACAGAGTTCACAGAGAAACATGGGCCTATCTGAAACAGTGGTTTTCCTGGAGTATTCTGCAAACTCATCTGCACAGACAGGTACCAGCAGTTATGTGGCAGGCAAGGAAGTTGGTGCGGAGGCTTGTAAATTGAAAGGGGGGGAGAGGAAGGAGGGGAGAAGAGAAAAAAAAAAAAGAAAAAGAGCACTCACAGTCATCTCAGATTCTCCATCTCTCTCTGCATCTCTCCCTTCACCCAGGACCACTTATTTTTTAACTGCTCTTGCCAGAGTGATGGTGCTAACTCATGCTCAAAGTAGTGTCCATAAATTTAGAGAATTTTTTTTCAGAATTTAAGCCCCAATTCATACAGATTACCTCTGATTATCCAAGCTCTATTTCCAAAACATATTTCCAAAATATATACTTTCCTAGTAACACGTGAATAAAATCCAAGTTTGCAAAACATTCAATCTTTAGATTGCAACAACACAGGGAAAGTCCAACATTCCCTATCACTGGCAGTGCATCTCCTCTGCTACAAAGCATTTGAATTCAGTAGTACCAACAGACTTTCAATCTGATGCTTATGGAAACCTTCCAACACTTTAAATATTTATTGCTTATTTGGGCAACTAACTTAACTGGGTTTTTGTTTGTGGTACGCTTTTGACAAATACTTTTTTGCCCCAGAGGAAGGAAGTTTATACTCTAAGATTGCTATATTCTCATGAATTCTAGAGTATCATTTCAGCAGCAAAACAGAAAAGCACTGAAATCATTAAGTGAGATAACATTAGCAAAGCAAAATACCCTCTTTTATGGATACATTTTATTTTGTACCATACAATGTTTACTTACAAAATTCTACTCATCTCAAATCCTGGCACATGAATAATCTCTAGTTTCTGTTATCTAACAATCAAGTTAGATATTATCTCTGTAAATAACTGTTTGAACATTTCTGAAATTTCTGTACTGGCTGCTTCATTGTGCTGCACATTTCTTTCCCCCAGGACTCATAAATATCTAATTTGTAACATCAAAAATACCACTGTACAAACCAAGTTTCTTTGATCTCATTCTGTGCTATTCTAAGCCAATCTATCAAAAATGCCACTATGCAAAACTCCATCAAGAAAAATAGAATCCTGGCCTATAGTATTTATTTCATTTCCCAAAGAAATAGGGACTTCTTTCTCCCAAAACACTCATCTACCCTGCAGGGAAAGTCTTCCCTTTCAGCTCTGCTAGAAAAAGCAGGATCTGAGCATTTTTGTGCTCAACAGAAACGTGCTTACACCAGAGCAGAGGGAGGCAGCAGCGCTGGCGTACACAGCGTGTATTTCACGGCTCTTATCGCGCCAAGTCACAGGACATGGTGATTTCAGATAAAGGGAAAACCTGTTTTGAAACAGACTTATCGACTCACTGCCTTATCTTAGTTTTCTGGTATTTCAGGTATAGGAATTCCTTCCACTTACTCATAGCCCTATGTGGCCGCTGCTTTACTACCTCTCCATACCAGAGCCCATTCAGTAAATGCCAACTTTCAACTTCCTCTCTGACAAGCTAAAGCGACCTTGAAGAGTTATTGTCCATCTTCACATCTTCTTATCCAAAACCTAAGGATGACAATACACTCTCTCCCTTGTAAAAAATAACCTCTAAGAGACGAGCCTTCTGGTGGGAATGTTCATTCCAGTGTTAGTTTTTCTCTCGTGACCATCCACCCACAGCTCTGCCACAGCAGGGCTGGAGCAGCAGGTTGTGCTTGCAAGCCCATCATGCTCCATCCATCCCACTGGGCAGCATCTCCTGCAGAAGGCACCCCTTATCCCAGCTCTGGGATACAAATGTTACCCCTTGCTGCTGCAAGCTCTTGCAGTCGTTCAACCTGCCCTGTGTCTCGTAAGCAGGAGCAGACATAAGGTTTGGGTTTGGTATTTTGAAAAGTCCGCTGTTTCTTGGGAATGTGAGACTAAAGCTCTCTAATCACAAGATCACTCCAACTCAACACTTGCAACAGCAGCAGTCAAATTCCTGCTTTTGTTTACCTCCACCAAGATGCTTCCCCAGCTTCTGCAACCGCTTGCAGCTTTGGTACTGCTATAGGAACACCTCTACGACAGCTCATGTTTACTACAGGTGGAACCAGATCCACAGCAGTTTTGGTTGGTTGGGGTATTTTTGCATAGGAAAAAACCTAACCTGTCTCCATACCAATCATACTATAGGCACAGCTAAGCTATCTGCTTGATTTCAAGGATAAAGCACATGGCTCCCACACAGCTAACCTGGAAGGTGGTATCTGCAACTACTCATCACACATTAGTCACAATCTCCAATTCGGTTACTACACAGGAGGAACTATTGAGAAATAAATGGAATATGTGCACATTGTGTGTCATAGAAAACACAGACCAGAGAGCAATACGAAGTATCTATGCTGCTGAAAGTCAACCGCCATCCTCAAAAATGGGGACTGAGTATAAATACAATTAAACTGACTAGTTGTTTAGTTAAGCTCTTTTCGTTTTGTTACGTTAGCAGTTAAACAGCCTCGGTGAAGTAACAGCTGTAAACAAGGTGTGGGTGGAAAGCATTGCTCACACCTTTCCTGCTGCTGTGGCTGCTGCTGCCTGACAGGAGACTGACTGATGTGCAACACACTGCTTCTCAAGAGCTGTAGAAACATTTAATATTAACGTTTGTTATTTTATAGTCTTTCAAACAATTCAGACTGCAGATCTATCATCAAGTGTTGTCGCACTCTCCTTAGCAAGGACACTATCAACAAGTTTCCACAAATGCTCTAAAAACAAATGAGGTAATCATGAAGTGAAACGGATTTAATTCGTGAAAAGGAAGAACTCTTGAGCAGCATGGCAGACATCTGTATGTGCGACTGCACATATATTTTATAAAGCTGCAGCTAGGTTGCTTCCACAGCAATAAACACATAAAAATGGAGCCAGTTTCAATCATAATTTCAGTTGCTAATCCTGGCACTATTACCCCTAAAATGGAAAACTCCCCAGAAAAGGCAGGAATCAGGTCTCACCTTTATTTAGGCCAAACCACAAAGCAGGTTTCAAAATTGAAGCAAAGCAAAGCAAACATAAACACTCGGAAACAGTGTTACATAATGCTACAACTTCCCAGAGAAAAATCAATCACTGAACAGAACACTTTGGTTGACACAGGCAGGCTAAGATCTTCTAATATTTCACCTTGAATGTATTTTATGTAGAAGTCCTACACAAAATTGAACTATTACAACCGCTGTTGATAAATCACATGAATGTGTGCATGGAATTTGCTTGCACAGGAAAAATGCCTTTTCATAGGGATACCTTTTCCTTTCTTCTCAAAGGATCCCATAGGAAAACACACTTCTGTGTGAAACATTTGCCAAATTTTGTCCACTCAAAAGGGATATGCCTATCAAAGTTCCTTAAATATAATCACATTTTGTATCATAACCTGATTACTTATCTGATCTTTCTATAGATGAGGTCTCTGAAGCATAAAAAATCTTCAGCTTTCTTTTCCCACTATTTGCTACAAAGCAACAGTTTTTAGGTAAAAAATGTAGCCCTGCAAATAGCAAGGGAGACGTGACTGATCATGGATACAGCCAGTATTGCAAATACTACAAGGGCTACAAATACTTGATAGGAAAACAAGACTTGAATATGGTTGGGACTAAGCAACAGCAGTGTCACCAACTACAAATAAGTTGCATTTTTTCCAATTTACTTCCTTCTTCCTCAAAAGTAAGGCATTAATTAATCAAGAACTGATAACAATCAAAGCCTCCTCAGAAAGGGAAATTTTTATTTGCTAAAGTACACGATTTCAAAAAAAAGCAGGAACATTTTGTTGCAGAAGTACACGAGAACCAACACAATCAGAAAGCCTCTGAATCGCCATTCAACCCACCACTGCCACATCAGCTGTCGGTCCCTTGCAGACCTCAAAGCTCTTCTCTGGCTATCACTGGGTAACACTTTCAGCTTTTCGTAACAGATCAGGAACAGCAATGCTAGGTTAGGCCTGCCTGAACCCACAGAAATAAAGTTTACAGATTTTTTACTAATACACTCCCACTCTGAAAATGAAAAGTATACTGGGAAAAGCTACGTATTGTAGGTCTCCAGTGTTTGCAATTCAGTTTTATTCTCTTTTTTAAATCCTGGAGATTTCTATTTGTTTGATAACTGTGGGGGGAACAATCTAAAGCCAAAAAGATAATAGTTACTCTGAAAGCAGCTATTATCTTAAACCACTGAATTATCTAGTTTATTCCACTAATGCTTATGTTTTAGAACTGATTAATTCCACATACACTTACTAAGCATTAGCTATGCTAATTCAGCTATTTATACATATAAAAGAACCATCCAGGAGCATACTATTTCCACATAATACTGCCAGCCAAAATAACAGGATCCTTCATGCATGAAAAATATTCCTCCCACCACAACACAATACATCAACAGGAACAAAATTATTTTATAACTTTTCAGCATCTTCTAACCTTTCCAATAATTTTATTTGATGACTTATTTTATTTTCAACAAAACGTGCTTTTTGGGCTGCAACCTGGGGTATGGCCATATAAACCAGCAGGGAGCAAGCCCAAGAGAGAGTTAACAGCATCACAGCTTCCATGCAGTAGCTATTCGAGCACACTGTTCTTACTCAAGACTAAATGCCAGCTGGTTTAACCTACTAATCCACATTTACTAACCCACTGTGTCAACAAGCTCCAAGTTTCCGCCTTCACTTAGCCCTCTGCAACTCCTGTGCAAGCCCACGCTCTGACTAGGTGTGACCATTCTTGCAGCCTGCAAGTTGCACGGGACAAAGTTCTCATGCCAGAGTGCTCCGTGACACGCAACCTGTACACCTGGGAGAGCTGGGGAAGACCTCCCAGAAAGGTGGAGAGGACAAGTAACCCTGCCACAGCAGGGCCAGGAGCACAGCTCTGCCCCTACCAGTTCCTGCCAAACCCCTGCCAACAGCCCTCAGGGCCACTCTGCCACCACCCACACAACGTAACCCCAGTACAGAAACTACACGCCATCAGTGCAAGCCACTAAGGGTGACGCTTGCAGCTCTGATTTTTTGCCTCTATCATCTAAGAAAAGCAACCTCAAAAAATACCTTAATGCTCAAGACATTGTGCCATTTATTTACCAAGTAGGTAAAATCATGCAAAAACCTGAAGGGTCAGCTCAAACCAGGTTCTTGTGGAAGGGAATGCTCCCTTTGATGCTCCCTTTCATAGGTATCAGAAATTATACTGTGGGTATTACCATGGTTTTAAATGCTTCTGAAGAGCTTCACAGGCAAACAAGGGCAAATCCCAACAGATTCATGCATTTTTAGAACATATAAAGAACAGAAAAGGTGCTGGAAGAGAACAGCAAAGCAAGAAGACACGTCACCTAAATCCTGTTTTTATGATGCATAAGGGCATCTTCTCATCACACAATAAAGAACTGTGACTAATGGCTGTCATGTCTGGTTATTCCTTCTTCCCTGCTCACAGGGCAGGATCTGCATGTCCAGCACTTTTTCTGTATTTCTTTGCAAGTTCTACTCTCAAAGCTGCTCTGGCTCTCTGCAGAAGGAGCAGGTTGAAGAAGCCTTTTAGCTGTGCAAGCTGCAAGAGGGTAGTTTCCAATGTCACCTCTTTCCTGCTGAATTTACTTCTCTGTGTGAAGCAGGGGTGTGATGCAGGGTCCATAAAGATACTTTCTTAATCGGGACATTACTCAAAATTTGAGAGCAAAGACTCAGTGCCGAGAAAGTGTGTGCAGTCTGAACCTTTCTATCTGACCTTTAACGACAAGTTTGCTACATCAACTCCACCTCTGACATTTCACCAATTTTGATACTTCAGCAACTTCAAGTGTGGCTTGCAGTTGCTTCAACTTGCAATTACTTTCTGCAACTGTTAAAAAACACTAACCATTACCCTGCACAAGTTACTATTATCTCCTCAACCCCCTTCTGATGACTAATACCTGTTCCTAGAACTGTTAGGAGCCAGCTAGAGACCTGAGCCGGCAACATTAACCAAAAATGATACTACAGTTTTAAAAGGTAACTTATGAAGTTAAAGAAAGAAGACTTCCACTGAGCCAAGGTATTAACCTTCTAAATAGCGTGAGACGAAAATCCCTCCAGACCTTTACAGTATTTGCAATTTTATGTTGTATACACATGGCACTGCATGCACTAGAAAGAAAAAGGCTCTTGTAACACCCAAATACTTACAGTACAGTGCCTTATGTCAGATACTAATTCAAATTAAGTACTTTTGCACTAGCACCTGTGCAGGGAAGCAAGGCAGCAGGAACAGCAGTATGTGCCAGCTACTGTCACTGCCTGCCAGCGAGGCAGGTGGCAAAGCCACTGCCAGTCGAGGTGCCCTCCAGGGCACAGTGACAGCCCCTTGCCAGAGGCACCAAGCCCAAAGCAGACTTAGCGTCACCCCCAGAGAAACCTTGCAGAGCCACAGCCACAACCCCACCTTTACCATCAATGTCTCCAGAAACTGGCGAACCCCCACTGTGAAAAAACCCTAAGCAAACTCTCTATTAGTCTTAACACTAAAGACAAATGCATACAAATCAAGAGTCTGAAAGCAATCAAGCTTAAAAATACCGGGGTTTGGTATTTTTCTTTGGTTTGTTCCCTGTTTATAAGTACCAATTTCAACGCCAAGTGTCACTGGAGGCAAATATTTAATCTAGAAGCATGCCAACTGAAGATTTGTTTGCAGGTAAATATTTCCCTTGGTCAAACTCAAAATTTCTATTCTGATGGGTATTGTTTGAGATAAAATCTAGCCCATATCCAATTTGATAGCTGTGCTCTTCCTAAGGGACATACCCTTGCCTTAGCTTTAATTATAAAAGGCTAATTAGAAAAAGTAGAAAAAAATAATTCTCTCCTATTGACAGCAGACAAGTTTTTTTAAAAATTTGATTAAGCTGCCTATCAGCACTTTTACACCATAAGTTAAAAGGAAATGCTAGTTCTTTACTGCTGAATTAGGAAATAATTTTTAGCTTTGGCAAGAAATGGGCGGTTAGAGGTATGTACAATGACACCTGTGCACAAAACAAACCACGATTAAAGGTAGAAAAGTTCCTATAGAAAAGTATATCACTATAGGCTACTTACTTTTAAAAAAAATTAAGTTATACCCCAAACCCTCACCTGAAATACTTTAGTATAAAGCCTTAAGCTCCTTTAAATAAAGCATGAATGAGCATGTATGGCCCAACGAAAAAAAAAAAAAAAAAAAAAAAACACCTTTCTACAACTTAATCTCAGGCTTTTCCATACTTGTTACCCATGCAAATTTGCTAAAAGCCCTCAAGGCTGAAGTCAGGAATTTCATAGGAACAAAGCACTTGTTGATTCTCCATCATACCAGTTTCTTATCACACTAACTTTACACGAAAGCCAACACACAGTCATTGGAAAACTTGATATAAAGGTATATATTAGGTTTAACTGTACAATTAGGAATCAAGCACTAAATGAACAAAACACACTACCCTGATAAGAATATCCAAAGCCACATTTTCTTTTAATTACAAATGCTAACTCTTACCCAGCAAAACGCTCAGTCTTTTATCAAGATTTTAGTCAAAATAATTTCCTAAGACACAGAAAAAAATTAAAATAGAACATATGCATCTAGAAAAGAATGTGTTTCTTTCATCTTATTTTGTTGGATTTCTATACAAACCTCAAAGGTAAGTCTGTTAAGTCACACTCACTTTAGAACTTTAAGATATGCCTCAAGCTGAAGTTCGAAACACTGCTACATTTTTTACAGACAATCACAAACTCTTGTAAAAAGCCATTAAAGTCAGTGGAAATGTTGGTCACATAAACCTCCACATATTGGTAACAAAGCTCCAACCTATAGCCATAAAAATTGCTGCTCTTTTGAATTTTGTTCTGAAGACAAACAGCTAAACATTGGCTTTTCTTTTTCTACAGTAAAAATCCTTGCAAGCCTGCACAAAAATCGTACAAAGCACTTACAGCGTTAACATTTTCAATTTAACCTCCCCTCTTTCCTGAGGATTGCAACATCTTGAATCCTAAACCAAATGCTTTGAATTCTGAAGCAGATAAAGTACAGTGCGCATTGCTCACTTTAACAAAGTACACTATAGCAAGGTCATTCCTTTCTTCCACTAAATGCCCATAGAAATCTATGCAAAGCACTTGCTCTTGGTTTTGTTTTTTTTAGCAAACTTTCCTGTGGACCACCGTATTTTCGGCCACAATTGTAAGGTTTTACATGCGAGATGCTGCATTTGTATCCGAACCGCACGGCATGAATCAGCAAACAAAGAACGGGTGCTCGGTGACGTCTGTTGCACTCGCAGTAAAACACTTCCACACCGTGTACAAGGGGAACACGCTTTATCTCTGATTTCTTGGTTAGGGTTATTTGGCTGGTCGGTCTTTTTAAGACCATATACTTTTGATACCTACAGTCAGAATGCTGCAATTAATTACCTAATTTGCACTCAAGAGAGACTGTTTTGACAGCAGCTGTTTAAAGAAAGGAAATACGCATTGAAATGTTTCATTTTTACTATGAAACTGGGAAAAATAAAGGGAGAAAGGGAAAAACCCCTTAGTTCTGAAGGGCAAATATAGGTCCCCCAGACAGAGAAAGCTGCGGCAGGCGCAGTTCTGACCTCCCCAGGCTGAACGAGCCTTTACTGCCGCCTGCCTGAGGCCCCACGAGTCCCAGCGGGGCTCCCTCCGACTTTCCCTTTGGAGAGCGTCAAACCGAGAGGTTCGAAGGAAAGGCTGCACACGCAAAGAGCCTCCCTTTCACGAGGGCTGCGAAAGGTCCCTTGCACGAAACTCTTCCCCGTCCCAGCCCGGGACTGTGGGGACCCACGCTGCTCCGCGCCTTCTGTCCCGCCAGCATTAACTTCATCATTATCGCCGCTAGCCGCACACGTCCCGATTTTATTTAGTTATCTTTTTTTTTTTTTGTTAATTTTGTCGCGGTGAGGATGCGCACGGCAGCGAGCCCTTCAGCCCCTGGGCAGGCACACCTTGCGGGCTGCCGACGGGGCAGAGGCACACCTCGCAGGGCAGAGTCTATCCCGGCACTGACAGGCTTGCCCTTGTCCCCTCCAGGGATGGGAAATGCGGAGCAGAGAGCGCTGCGGTCACTCCGAGCGAGCCCTCCCGGCGCGGGGCAGCGCGGTACTTTACCCGTGCAGAAGGTGGCGAGCGCCGAGGGGTCGCAGGCTGCGGCCAGGCAGGACAAGCCTTCCTCCATCCCCGCGGCC